>CM076578.1:1606695620-1606876924 GCA_034641835.2 Pinus albicaulis | reverse complement strand
TAATCTTTCTCATGCCAACGATGCAGAATATGGAGAGTATATTTATTCAAAAATTCCCCTCAAAACTATCGAGTTCTAAGTACTCTCTCCAAAGAAAGAAGCAAGCACTCTAAACTCTCTATGTGCTAAGTACTAAGTACCCTTGAGATTGAAAATTGGTCTCAATTTATAGAAGAAGGGAGGTAGTTTCAGCTCTAAAAAGGAAGGGATAAAGACCTCTCATCATAGGGTTTCATCTCCAAAAACGAAGGGATAGCTCCATTTACGAAGGGATAAAGGTTCATGAATGGAAGGGGTGAAGCTCGACTAGATAGTGCTTCTAGAAGGCCCCAGCTGGGAGAATATTTGACCAGTTGGGCTTCTAGAACTTAATTTTCTCTTTATTTTACCTGTTCCAGGGGTCCGCATTTTTAATGAGATTTATGTACGGGATGTGCCACAGGTTTTATAGAAATTAGCCGCAGTACCGTAGGGAATGACTAGGAAAAGTGCGGAGTTAGGCTTTTTAGGATTTTTAATAGCTTTCTCAAGTTCCAAGACTTGATTTCGGAACTTTATGTTTTTAGACTTCTAAGGAAGCAATAAATAGGTACTGATGAACCCATATAGACAACTAAATTTCATGGTGACAAATTTTAGTGTAACACACCTTTACCATGTCTGGTTCAAGACCTAACGCTAGTGGTAGCCCTGGCCCTAATGCTCAGAATACTACTAGTGGGACTGCAATAGGAACTATCTTGGTCGCTCCCTTGATCCCCTATATGTTTGGCCTCATTCTTCCCAATTTTAACCTATTGATCAATCACCCCATACACCATGACCCAGGTTGGCCTGCTATGCCAACCAAGCTCCCTTCTGACATCACCAAGTTTGAAGGTCTTGCTAGAGAATATCCTATAAACCATGTTAGATCTTTCCACATGTGGTGTTCGTATAACTCCATCACCAATGACTCTGTTCATCTTCGGTTGTTCCAACGTACACTTACTAGAGAAGCTTCTAAGTGGTATGTTGACCAAGCCTCCTCCTCTCATACTACTTTTGTGACTCTTCCCTGGGATTTTCTGTCTTACTTCCAGCTTCCCCTTCGTTATGACACTGCCACCGAAATTTTGACCTATTTCCGTCAATTGTCTGCGACCCATCGATCCAATCATGCCCAGGAATGGCAGAGAAGAAAGAGCATAATTCGAACCCCTACCTTCGAAGACCGTGTCTACATGGACTGGTTTCTCAGATCCCTTTTTCCTTCTATCTGCAAGGATGTTGCACCTCATTTCCCTCAGATCGAAGAAGCTGCTCTCTATATTGTGTTAAAATGTGACTTGAACTACGAACAGTCTGGTTATTTTTATACTGTCTTACTTGATCTCCCTAGACCCAGTGGTGCCAATGCACCGGGGGCATCCCATGCCATCGATGGTATCGTTGGAGACCTTTCTCATCTGTACACTCATCCTCCCATGGGTTATGGTTTCCCTCAGGGAGGGGCCAACTCATGCAACACTTTTCCCCCTCTTGGTAGCATGTATCTAGGATATGGCATGCCTCCTCCTTTTGCCCAACCTGTTTACCATAATTTTTCCCAACCTCCTTATTATCCGTATCCATAACGTGGTGCTCCAACTCATCCAATATTACCACCCCTGCCTCCCTTGCCTTCTCAATCACCGCAACAGTAGCCACCAACCCCTCAGGGCAGGCGTATGCACAACAAGGCGCGACTAATCCTCCTACTTCCAAAAAGAAGAGAAAATACACCCAAAATCAATCTGCCCCTGGTAATCCAGGTCGTAAACACTGCTAACCAGAAATAGGGAACTCAACCTAAGAAGGATAGGCTTTCTCGCATGAATAAGCCTTGTTCTTGTTGTGGTGTCTATGGTAATTACACCCATTATTGTCCTCTTTTACCACAAATGTGTCAGATGTGGGAGACTGAAGCAACATCTTGCAGATAGCAAGCCTCCCCTTCAGTTCCTCCCAATGCTACACCTATCCAACCAACTATGTTTACCAATCCTTTCCCTCATCAAGGATTCATAGCTACCAAACCACCTGAAGGTCAGGCAGCCACTCAACCTCCTCCATTTGGTACCTCTGATTACTAGATTCTCATGATGAACTCTAACCAACCCATTACCGTTGACCTTAACCTTACAACAAGCCTCCCGCTACAGCTGCCCCTTAGCCCCCTTCTTCAGGTTCCACAGAGCCTCGTTTGAAAACCAAAGGTCCATTATAGATCCCTCAGCCTAAGGTAGAGGTTCATACCAAGATCCCCATGGGACCATTATGCCAAAACGCTACTTCTAGAAAAGATGCCCATTCGTATAGTATAGTAGATGATTTCATGAAATCTCCTGCTGCCATCTCAACGCTAGAACTCCTCTAGTCATGCCCTTCACAATGAAAATATCTACTAATGGCCATTGGCACTGTGGATCCTTCAGATGATCATTTTATCGTCTTCGATGTTGAGTGGTCAGAACATCCCCCCCTTCCTGCTTTCGTTGCCTTCCAAATCCTCGTCAAGGTGCAGAATGCCAACGTCTCCCGTTGTATAATTGATGAGGGGGAATCCAACTGTGTGATGTCTGCTTCGGTTTGGAAGCAACGCTCATCTCCTGAGTTGGCCCCTTCCAGTATCACCCTTCGAGCATGGGATGGCTACTCTTCCCATCCCATTGGCATATTCTGCAATTGTCCTATGACTCTTGTGAGCAAGACTGTTTGTGTTTATGTAGAAGTCATTGATGCCCCCTTAGATTAAAACATTATATTGGGTCATATCTACACTTATGCGATGTCTATTGTCCCATCTGTGGTTCACCATAAGATGTGATTTCATCACAACAGAAATATTGTCACCATCGACTAGTTGACATTACGAATGGAAGTCACAGACCTCCCCTGAGTCCATCATCTATTCGGTGACCAAGAAACAAATAGTCGAACCTTTGACTAGTGTCTCACTCGGATTCTACTAAGACTCCTCTTTTCTTGGTCCTTTCCCTGGTCTTCCTCCTCTTGTCTTTGATCCCAGCTTGTCAAACTTTTACATGATGAAATCATCCTGGTCCACCTAAAAGTAGCCTGCTTCATCTAGTCAGCAGCCTCGCCCTCCACAACCTGCTCCTAGCACTTTGACTCAGCCTTCAGGACCCCCTCCTCCAGACCCTTCATCTACAACTGGTACCCATGAGCCTCTTTACCCTCCTGGCACAGTTCCTCTTGGTCTTAACCATCTCGGAGCTGTCCCACCTAGCCATTACCCCTCCGGTCAGGTACTGTTCCTAGCTCCTCTTCTGGGATTATTTTCGGTACCTGTTATGGCTACCTTATCCATTTCTGACCTGGCCCTATGGATCCTAGTCTGGTAGATTGATCCCCCAGCCACTATGCAACCTGGTCAGCCCAAATATTATCTTGCTTTTACCCTAGTTCAACTGGTCCACATGACCCCTCCCTCTGCTACCATGCCTCAGACACCTCAACAGAAACCTCTTCCTGTTGCAAAAACTTCAGGTGAAGGGGTCAAAGATTGCAAGAAGGCACCTAAAGATAAGGCCACCCCGAAAAACCCTGATCCTCCTCAACCTCCTAAGTGTACCCTCCCATGCTTTGTGTGATGTTGTTAGTCATGCCACCCATCATTGTCCCGAATTGCCTCGTATCAAGCCCATGGTCAATGTTGTGTTCCCTGAGTCTACAGTCCCTAAAGCCTTTGTTTCTTCCTCGACTGTAGCCAAGAACCCTAATACTATTCACACCAACCAACCTTGTGCTTTATGTGATCTCCATGGCCATTATACCCACCGTTGTCCCTGCCTCACGCATTACCGCACCTCTTTGGAGGTAGTTCAGGAGTACAATATTCAATAGAACGAATCTACCTCTCCCATCCTTGCAGAGTATTCTTCTGGCCAACTTGAGGGTTTACCCACTCCCATTGACATTACTCCTCCTTATGTCGAGATGATGGAGCCTACAGCCACCATCCTCTACCTATCATTATTCACGAGATCCACAGTGGAAACTCTCTCTGAGACTTCCCCTTTTGTTTCACTTAACCTCCCTTCAGTGATCACCCTGGGCTCAACATTAGTCGATCCCTCATCTACTTGTTTTTCTATCACCCCTTGTGACAATTCACATGTGAACCTTTCTTCTCATGATGATGAGTCAAGTATCTTCACTGCATAAGGTGGTTTTTCTTACACCAGTGACCCCATATTCTATTACGATGACGACATTATGGAAGAAATCACCACCCCTGACTGTATCTATCCCCCCTTACATCGAACCCATGCATTCGATCCATATACACCTTCTGGTCATTACATTGACACCCAATGTTTTGGTAAGGGGGAACCTATATGTGAAAGGCCAAGAAAAGAAATTATCCACAACTCTCCTATTACATCTAGTCTTATCGACTCTAGTACCATCATTCTTCCCTATTTTGAAAAAAATCTAGAGTCCCATATCACTTTATATCACTCTAGGGATGATCTCCCTCATCATTCCTTCCTCTTACTTCAACAACCCAATCCCCTAGACATTTTTGTTGACCAACCTATGGGTTTTCTAGGTGAGCACCAGTTCATTATAACCGAATCCATTCTTTGGGATAGTGACACCATGTATGCCAACCTTAAAACTTAGTCCATTTGCTTCATATATGAAGTACCAAAATAGATTGGTAATCCTCCATTCCCTTTCTCGAACTGCATAACCATAACGAAAACAAACAGCCACCACATCATAAAAATGTGTTTAGATTCCCCTTTTCTAAATACATTTCAACCTGACCACAAAATGCTTGGGGTCACCTATGCCCCTCAACCATAAAAATCCCATATCACAGGAAAAAAGAAAACTTAAACCCCATTTCTATGACAAGACTCACTTTTTAGGTCATTTCCTAGGACAGGTCACAGTTTTCTTCCCAGTACTTGCTACCCAGGTCTCAGAACAGACCCTAAAAAGTGCGACCTGGCCTGTTCATGAGCTCTGGGTACCTAAACTAAAATTTTGATCCGCTTAATTGAAAGAGTATGTTTAGGCCTCTTACCTACAACTGACAAATATTGATTCCAACGGTCGGTTTGTCCGCTACGATCACTTTAAGATTTAGGGCCTTCTCTCCTCTCTACATTCACCAAAACTACACTTGCAAATGAGTGAACTTGGAGGGAAAATATCTTACTAAAAGAGAAACCCAATATTTTTCTTACACCCGGTACATCCAAACCGTATCTAAGTTTGACAAACCGTTCATACTGTTGGAAAGCTCTCACTGTGCTCTCAAATGGGCATCCTTTAGTTTTTTGTGATTTGATACTTCACTAGGAATTTTTTCCAAGAAGGGTCACTTCACCACTCCTAAAAATTGAATTTCTTCACTTGCAACACTTGTACTTGGGGCACCACTTTGCCTCTCTACTTGTCCATGCACATGTCAATTTTCGTCGTGAGTAACCATCTTGTACTCATGTTTTTATGGTCCCCACCGGACCTTTTCTATGTGGGAGCATCATCGAGTCGCCCTTGTTTAGAGCATCCGAGTTTAGAAATCATCACATCCATGGAGTCTATCCCAAGTCTCTTTGTATCCCGCTATAGTACTCCACCCTTAATTGCTTGGTTCCTTTCTCATGTCGCACTTTATGGCCTTTAGTCCTACTGTCCCCTGTCCCCTTTGATACGGTGTCAGTTGCTGGAAGTTCATCCATGCCCTTCATGCTCTAACAAGGCAATTCGTGAACCCGCTACTCAGTACCCCCCATTCCATCGTCATCCCTGGTGTCACTCTATCAGTCACTCTCCTATTATCTCTCATGCCTTAGTTGAGGATACCTTATTGCCTCACCTATGGGGGACCTCTTTCTGTCAACATCAACTCATTCATTCTAGAAGATAGGTCTAGAGTGTGGTGTACCTTGGTTCCAGCTTCCACTCATTTTCAGTGCCTCAGATCAGGCAAAGGGAATCTTCATTGCCCTTTGACTTGATTGTTTCTCATCTCCATATCCTTACAACACGATTGAGATCTATATACTTGATGGTTTAGTGATGCAGTAGATTGTACCAGTGATTCCTGGGTATGTGTGATATGTTTCAGACCTCATGAGGGGGTGGCCCTTCAGGTAGCCCCCCACATGCCTGGATGACCTCTCTATTACAGCCTTGGATTTAGCTCCATATATTTTAGGGTTCTGGCCTTAGCCGTGTGCAACGCCTTTTAGTTTTCATGTATCATTTAGATTTTCAGAGCCCTCTCCTGTTTATAGGGCCTCTTTGGTTGTACTTATATCTCATGTACTCATATATTATTGTAAAATTCCTGGCTGTTATCCCAGGCACAATATTTATGTGGGCTCCATTATCATGTTTTTATCTGGCTCATGTTCATGCCATCATGTACTATATAGTTCAGTCCCTTATTTACTGGATACATTATTCTTTGTACTTTGTCTCGACGGGCATAGGAATGCCTCCCCCACCTCTTGTAGCACAGGTACTCACTCATAAAAGAGACTTGTCACACCTGTAAGGGTCTTGTCATCTAGCGCTTTGGTATACTTATATTTCTCTCTCTCTAACTTCCCCTTCGGTACCTAGTGATTGAGTTCTTACAAGGTACTTTGGTCATAGGATTAGCTCCTAACACTCACACCGTGGGGGGAAATATGTTACACTAATTTTTGGTCATCTAACCTGTTACTATTAGATGGAATGAAGTACACCATGTAAGACCAATTTTACCCTAAGTAAAATTTCTTTCACTATGAAAAATAACTTAGTAGTTCTTAATTTATTAAATTGTTTATGGTCTAAACACAAAAAACCATGAGGAAATATTGAATATATCCATATTTTTTTGATTTTCCTCAAGAATATTTAGTTAAACAGCAGTTTAATTAATATTCCTGGTCATATTTAACCCAAACAGGAAAATTAGTTAGATAAATCATTATTTATCTTATTATTTTGTAGGAATAATTACTTAAACCTTATTTAAATAATATTCCTTGTCAAATTTGACTAAATAATTTATAAATAGTTGAATAAATCATTATTTATTTAATTATTACTCAACCACATCCTTAATTATTTATTTAATTATTATGTACAAATAAAGGGATTTGACCAAATTCAAATTCTTTTTGCCTCCAACAAATATAATAAAATATTCCATAAAATTTGGATCTAGATTTGGTTAATAGTATTTTAATTATGCACCACTCTCTAGACTAACTCAATATTTTGTTATAAATAGAAGGGTTTTTCCATTCACTCACTACCTTTTGTTGCCTAAAGATCACTCTGGATCTATACTTTTGGTCTGACTTTGATCCTCCATCATTGTCATATTTTCCTATCTTTTTCTTGTGAACTCCCTTTGAGTTCCATTTTTTGTCTGGGTTTTCTACACCATTAAGAGAGAGAGATCTTAGATTTGAAGTACTGAGGACATACAAGAACCCATTCCATTGAGGGGGACTGGTAATATCTTTCTATGTTCCCTTCTGAGGTGTAAAAAATACAAAAATTCTTTAAAAATATTATTGTCTTGTCTATTTGATGCATGGAGAAACTCCCGCTTTTATTTACTGTTTAATGTATTTTACTACATAGGTCTAGATTTTGTAGCATTTATCTTGGTCAACTAACTGCAGATCTAAAGAATTTGGCAACCATCTTTTATTTTAGGGCTATTTTTTATGCACATCTAAAGTGAGCTTTTTTCATATGCTTGCGATTATAATTCATCCTAACACTTGGGAAAAGCGTAGCGCGCCAGGTAAAAAGTAGAACGTGGACCTTAAAAACCACTTTTGAGTGACTTTATGAAGTCCAAATTGGGCCCAAGATGGCTCATTGGAAATATCTTCATATCTAGTTGTCAAAAATGGGCTCAAGCTCAAAAAATGGTTGATTTAAGCTTTTCAAATATGAAATCTCCCAAGACTGGTCAAAAGGCACAATGTGAGGCTGAAAAAGGAGGCAGAAAGGTGTTTTTTTAGAGGTTTTTGACCTTTTACACCTGTCAAAAGCTCTGTTTTTGGTGTGACAGTAGTAAAATGTTGATGTAGAAATCATTATCTATCCAAATATGGAGAGTTTTTTTCATTTGGAGGCCTCCACAAAAATCGCAGCGTAGCTCACGTTATGCTTTTTGCAGGCTGATTGTGCAAAAAGACTGTGAAATTTTACAAAAATTCCCAAAAACTTGAAAACCTGCCCAAAATTATTGAAAACTACTGGATGAAGTGATGATGAAGTGTCTCAAGCAACCAAGGAGGCATCAACAAGTAACTCAAGTTTTTCCTTCTCCTTTTGAGTGATTAGGGTGTCATTGAGTTTGTCCTTAAATTGCTTGATTCTAATTTTACAAATCTTGTTTTTGGTGTTGTATCAGTCAACCATGTGTCTGGGAATTTCATTGTCTTTGTTGGACTTATGAAGGAGCTTCTCAAGGTGTAAGTTTAGTCTATCAAGGAAAACCTCTCTATTATCATTGATTTCTCTTGTTATTCTTTCCTCAAAACTGAGTTGTTCTGCCTCATGTTTCTCCTGCTCTAATTATCTCTTAAGACCTATTGTTTTTGGTATTTTCTTGGTGGTTTGGGACTCATCATGGTCAAAATCATCATGTGCCATCACAAATTTTTCTTTGGTGTCTTGCCTCTTGATCTTCAGCAACTCAAATTCCAAGAGTACTTGTTTGTCTTTTAGCTGCTTGTTTTCTTGTTCAAGGAAGCAAATGACAAATTGTGCTCTGGCCATATTTTCCAACAACTCTCTAATTGTGGAATATTTATATTTGATGATCAGGTTTTTGGTTTCATGATCATCTTGGACATCCAAGTCCACCAAGTCAGACTTTCTTTCTTCCTCATGATGAAGGTATTCCTTCTCTTGAAAAACTGCCTCTTGCTTCTATTGATGTCCCTGTTTTG
This sequence comes from Pinus albicaulis, assembly GCA_034641835.2. NCBI lineage: Eukaryota > Viridiplantae > Streptophyta > Pinopsida > Pinales > Pinaceae > Pinus > Pinus albicaulis. The sequence continues at coordinate 1,606,867,952 of CM076578.1, read as the reverse complement.
TTGATGTAAAAGGAAAGGCCCCTTCCACAATCTGTGGAGAAAATTCTTGCATATTTCCTCTCTGGTGTGTTTTGACCTCTTTGAAATCTTTATCCTCTTTTTTTTTTTTCACTGTAGCCTTGCTAGATAACCTAGTTTTCTTTTAAGAAACTGATGTTGGTGGTGGAATAGGTCTAGTAGGCTGAATTAGTGGTGTAGTGAAGACATATGCCTCAATGAAAGTCCCCCATGCAATGTTCAGTTGCTTGAGGTGGAGAAGGACAATGATTTTAATTAGTGAATGATGAAAGAGGCTATTCATTTGAAGCTCATACTCTTTGTTATTCACTATGCTGTCCATCTTATCAATGCTTCTGTATAAACAGTAGGGAAGGTTGAGCACTTTCACCCTAGTGAAATGCATGAGAAACCTGATGTGATAGTTGCACAACCTGGAGAATCTGACCTCACAAGTGAAGTATTTCATGGTGATTTTCATCAAGGGGCAAACATGTTGAATGACTGACCAAAAGGAAAGATCTTTTTGTTGTTATATTTGTAAGACGCCTTAAGGTAAGTTTCATACAACTGGGCATCCAAATATTTGGTTTTGAACCTTTTTTCACCCACATTGGGTATCCCTATTCCTGCTGCAATGATGTTTGTGGAAATGGAGAAAATCATCCCTGCTATCAAGGAAAATTTTAAGGATGGAAAATTATCTTGAAGTTTAAAAAATTAGCGAATCTCACTAGTTCCTAATATGAAAACTATAGAATGTTTATTGAGGTATTTGTAAAATTACTCAAATTTATAATGATATTATATATACTTTCTATATAATGCTGGTGGTTTTTAATGTAAAATAGTTTTATATTTCAAAATTTGGGAAAATAATTTTTATAAAAAATGGAAATTGGAAAATATTGTTTTTGCAAAAACCATGGAAAATTAGCCCACGTGCAAATATTAGCCTAAAATTTTCCATGCCTACTATAGTCACTTGGTCTTTTTGTAGGTTTTTGATGAAAACCCTGGTCAGATTAGGATGGCTTTTCATTCTTTTTACCATCTCAAAAAACTCAAAGCAAACTACATGCTAGAAACATTTCACTACCAAGGGTGATGCCACGAATTCCCTAGTGTTTGATGGTTCTAGTCTCAAGATTCTTCCTCGTTTATTATATGTTTTCTTCTCTTATTATATGGTGTTTCTTTCCTCATCCATGATGTTTCTCTCCTCATCCATTATGCTCAATTTTGTCTGGAAACCCTAGGGAAGAAGGGGAAGGAAAAGGGAGTAATATTATAGGGTTAGGGAGCTAAGATAGATGATAGAAAATTTTCAAAAGTGTATAAGGGAGTTAGGAAGCTTAGGTAAGTGATGGGAGGTTGAAATTTTTAAGAGAAATAGGCAAGGAAATTCAAATACAGGGAGGTATCTGGCTGCCTAGAAAAGTACAACTTAGGGGTAGGGTTTTAGGGAATGGAGCTTGGGGACGGGAAATGAGGGGATGTCAGGGTAGTGGGGAGTGAATTAGGGTGTAACAAACGTAAATGGGCCAAGGGAAAGAAATTAATCGTGTAAATTGTGAAACTAGGGTTTCATTGCTTAAAACATGACATAAAGGGAAATGGAGGGTATGCATCATAAATTTTTTACCACTAGCTAAAAGGAGAAGCTTAGGAGGTGCAAAATACTTGAAAACAAGTCTAGAAACCCTGAAATTGTGCTTAGAACCCTTGGAAAGAATATTTGAGGCAATGGGTCTCTTATGAAAAAAGCGTGGCATACTGAGGAAAGGCACAGCGAAGCCCTGCAAAAAGCGCAGCGTGCTTCTGAAAAGCACAACGTCCCTTATGAAAAAATTTCAACACCTTAGGTAAACATGCAGCCAAGGTGCCAGACCTCAATTTTATGAAGAAAATATTGTTTTTTTGCTTGGGGAGCTTGGAGATCTCGATGCTTGAGGATGCAAAGGAATAAATTTTAGGTCTTTGGGGGCCTTTTATACTTGAATAAATATCATTAAATAAACTGGGATCCACATTTCCTTTCTTGAAATTAACTTTACATTTCTTATTTTCTTTTAGTTTTTGAATTTTATCTTTGAAATTCGTCTTTTGGTGGCTTAAGAACATTGATTGGCTTTTTAGAACTTTGCTCATTTGTTGATTGAACTTTGAGTGTGCAACTACTTGGAACTCTGAGAACTTATTACAAATTAGGGACATAAAACTACATTTCTTTGAAATCAAATTTGCAAATCAAACTTAATGATAAAATTTATTTATTGTCACTCCTTCATTTGATGGAATTATGCATGAAATGGTGATTTGATGACCTTGGAAACCCTAATACCTAATGGAGACTCTGACTAAATGAAACCATGACGAAAATTACTAAAATGATGATGACAAATCTTGATTGATGGTACACTAAGCAAAGTGGTGAAACAAGGCAAGGAGTAGTAAATTTTGAAAGGAGTGAGATTAGACCTAGATCTACATCCAGTAATCAAATTTCTGGATGATGACCTAATGGAATGAAAAAAATTTCAAAATGGTACCCTAATATGACATGATAAGATTCTATTTGATCTCTAGAGGAGGGATGCAAAAAATGACACTAACACGTTGCAAGGAACAAGGAGAAGACATAAGAGGATGGAGACACTCTGAATATTTTGTCAAACAAGGATATATGCAACTACTTTCCCGATAAGGAATCTGCTCAAAATATCACATTTGTGAAAATATTTGGACACCAAACAATCCCCATAAAATTATATATTTTATTGGAAATTATTTCATCAAAAGATCTTAATTACTGAGAATTGAAAAAATAAGGGAATAATTGATCCTTTCTTGTTCCCTCTTTCTTCTTCTCGGGAAGAGTATATCTCTCATTTTTTCTTGGAATTTAAATTCATTCATCCAATAAGACATAATTCTTTGCATCCTCTAGAGGATCGATTGATTTGGTCAGTCACAATAAGTGCATACTTCGCCTCTTGTGATCACTGTCATTTAGGATCAATACAAGGTAAAAGTTTCTTCAACCATCTTTTGGTTTCTTTTCCTAAATATATTTGTTGGAAATTCTATATAAATATATATCAAAGTACCTATAAATATTAAAAATGATATCCATAGAGTTTTTTTTATCAATTCCCTATCCCTATTCAAGGAATTCTTGTCTCCTAAACATAAGCCACACCCTTATTCCAATTCAATTTATGAGAGGGAATTTGGATGGTGTGAATCAAATTATTTACCTTCCTCCATCTTCCTTGCATATTCTCTGTAAAAATTGTGGATAATTATCTCACCAAAAGATGGATTTTAAGATTGTATTATCTCAGAATATTCATATTGTCCTCTACTTTTATAGAGACTCTACGAATAATATAGGGGTGGTAGGATTCGTGTGGTGATATATTTCCATAGAGGAAACAAAGAATTCGGTTATGCCTAGGGACTAGGATCATTGTCTAATAAACTAGTAGAATCATATGCTCTTGTACATGGAATTTATTAGAAAATATTGGACATATAATGTAAACTCATATAGAGAAATGTCATCCATTAAAAATTCAACTTTTTTTCTTAAAGCAACTATGAAGCAATGGCCAAGATCAGTTGATCCTTTCTTAAAAAAAATGAATTATATAGCATAAGGCTTTGAAATTTTTGGGATAATGGAAAATATTCACTTTCTAGAATTTTAGTTTACTAGATAGTTAGACTTGGAAGGAACAAATATTCTATTGGATTGAATCTTCTACATTTATCTTATATCAGCTAGCTAATAACTCGCATAATTGTATTTTACATACCCTTTGCGACCCAATCACACATTTTTATAATACAAATTATCGTTTTGGTTAAAAAAAAAATTCCTATAAATAATGTTTTTCTAAATATTTACTTACTTATAATATATCATTATTAATACATTTTTACCTATTAAAAACATATTAAAAACAATTTCTACATTTTAATTTTTTCAATACAATCCTTTTTCAATAATCTATATAAATTACAATTGTATAATATTTACTTAAAAATATTATTGGGAAAATAAAGTTTATTGATATAATTTTTAAAACCAATTTTATAAATAATATCTTTTGAAATATTTATTTATTTTAGAACTTAATTTCAAACCAATTTTATATATCCTATTCTAATCATTGCCCTGAGAGACTCTACCACAAAGCATGGAGATAGATGTCAAGGGTGAATGTTTAACATTTAAAATATTTAATCTAATGTTAATGATGGCACTAATTAAAAATTGATATAGAAGTAGATGTGTAGGTTTAAATGTTTAACATTTAACATTTATATGCCATCTCACTTAAAAAATAATAAAGAATTAAAACTAATATACAGTCTTAATATGGTGAAGATGTTTTAGTGTAAACATTTAAATCTTGACTAATTTAATAATAAAAAGTTAAAAGTAATAAAAATAATAAAATTCAATTTGTTATATTAGTTTTATTTTGCAGGTTACTTTAGCTTAGAAATTTTGTAGGAAAAATTGCATAAACAATAATGCTTAATTAATAATTGTTGATAGAAAAATCATCCTATAGTATTGCTTTGGTAGTAAGTAATAAATTGAGATGTGAAGTGGATAATTGAATGGTTCGCTCAAGTGGAAAAACTTGCATAAATTTTCATGGGTAGTAAAATTTTACATTTTTACATTTTTTACTTCTACATAATTGTTAAAGAAGCATAAAAAATAGTGGGAAGTAACCCCTGTAAGTAGATTTTTTTCATCTTACAATGAATCACTACACAAATATTTAAAAATAAAAACACAAATATCTAGAAACCAAGCATGAATATTGAAACCATATCCATAAATCATGCCATAAAATATGTAACCCAGTTATCCACATGGCATTATATTGTGCAAATGTCACAATAAGGCCTTCAATTTATGGTCCAATCAAACATTTGAATAGTTTTTTTAATAGTATTGAAAAATAAATATTTATTTTTGAAAGTTAAAAATTATAATTTGCATTGATGAATACTAAAAATACGATGATCAATAGAAAAATTGATTGTTAGAATCTTGCCTTGCAGTGACTAATAATGATTCTATAAAGAGATTTAAATTGAATTAATATTCACACAAAAACTTAATATCTATGATAAACTTACAATATAACAATTTTCTTAACTAAGGTTATCCACGTTACAATATAACAAGTTTCTTAACCAAGGATATCCACCTTACAATATAACAAGTTTATTAACCAAGGATATCCACCTCCACATTACCATCAATAATATTAACTTGTAAATAGATTTTGTTACCATACTATGGGCCAATAACATGGCTTATCAATAGCACATTTTGAAAAACCATAACTCATTTCACAATAAAAACTCAAACTGTAAAACATTTTAGACATTGCATATAGCACTAATTAAATAGAGAGAATTTTCTCCACCACACACACACATATATATATATATATATATATATATATATATATATATAGAGAGAGAGAGAGAGAGAGAGAGATCCAACCTATATATTATGATATGTGTATTTAAAAACTAGCGTAGAACCATATTAACCGCAGATGTATCAAGTGCTCAAGGGATGAAATATCTTTTCACTTTGAAATTTTTTTTCTCTTAAGATATTTGATTCCTTTCGATGCTTGATATATCCAAGATTAATATGGATATATGCTAGTATATTAGAATTGTAATTAAAATATTTCATAATGGGTTTCTTTGGAATATTCATATAATTAATTTCATCGAGAAAAGGGTCATTAGAGTAGGGTTCAATCTATCAAATTAAAATTAAATGAAAGATATGAGAAAAAATTCGTACCATTTAAGGTTTTTAGTTTTTACTTTAATTTTGTTTTCTTTTCTTTTGGTACTTGTTCTATAAATTTTTGTTTTTTAACATCTCAACATCTCTTATTTTCTTGTTCACTACTGAATTTTTATTTCTTCTTTGTTTTGTTTGTTGGAATTCTTGTACTTTTCCATTTTATAATATTAAATTATTTCCTCTTCACTATGATATCATGTATATTTTTTACTAGTAATTTTTTATTAATATACATTTTCATTTTCCAAATTAAATTGTACCAATATCAATTATGAGAAATATCATTCTTCTGATTCCTTTTGGATAATCCAATTGAACCTTAATAATCCATTTGCATCTCCAAATACATTTTATGTGAACTTGAGGTGTGAAGGATTACAATTTCGAAAAAAAATGCAAAATTACCATCACAACTCAATATATAACCAAAAAATAATGAAGACTGACCATTAATCTATTTTTAATACCATTTCACCTCGATGTCTATGGTATTTTCGAACTTTGGTGAGATAGGTGAAATTATTGTCCATGATATGGATGAGGAACAACATAAAAGGGAGGACCTCCCATTCAATGATTGATTCTTAAAACATATCCTTTGGTGGATGAAAAACCTTAGGCCTAGTAGAAATTATCAATGGATAGGTTAAGGGGATTCCCTTCTCCCTCTTGCATCTATTAGAATGTACTCATTCTTATCTAAAATAATCAACTTTTTCATCATTCCATTCACTATTCTTTTTTTTCGTATTTATAAAGTGGAGATAATGTGAAGTTTCAAAGGATAAAAGAGGACCCTTTAGATAATTTTCCTCGGCTTAGTTCATAATTTTATTTTTATTTTTGGTTATGGATCCAATAATAATTGATAAATCCCTTATATGATCGTTTCTTATTTGTTTCCATATTCCATAAATATTATGACACTTTCGAGAGTGTCTAGGGAATCCACCTCAATTTTAGGTGATGTTTCAATAATATGAGTTAGAAATATCATTTGGTCTCATTTGGGATTGAGGAGAATTCTTACCATGCATCGACCAACCCTCAAAGAGAAAATTTTCTATCTTATCAAATATTATTTCGATAAATATTGTTATGGAAATTTAAATACAACCACTAGGAGCTATTTCTATGTAGTCTTATGGCCCTGAAAAGTATACTAAACAATAAAGGAGAATATCGAAAGAAATGAACAAATCAATGAATCCCCAAACCAATCAATCAAATGAAACGTTCATGCATAGATTACTATATCAAGACTTTGAGTTGAGTACCTGAAATCCTCGCATGTTGGCTGTGAATGTTAGGTATGATGCAAATAATTCCCACCGTGGATAAGATATCTCGTGGTCTACAATAGAACCAAAAAGTACACACAATCACCACCAAACAAGGAGCACACACAGCCTTTTGCAGAGGACCGTCTTTTAAAAAAAATGAACATAAACATGAACAATAGTTTATTGACTAATATCTGATAGGATGGAACATTCACTTCTATTAATCATGAAATAGATATAAAATCTAAACCATAAGAAAATGAGATCCGCTCCTCAAACTTGTAGCATAGTCTCGTCCTCCCAATACAACAAAGCTCTCACGCTATGGTCTATATACTATATCTAGCCCACTTTCCTCTTGGTGAGATTATATAGGGTCATTCTTCTAGGAAAGGCATCTAGACACCTAGGGGATTGAGAAATTAGGAAACTTCTACAATAATGGACCCCTATACAACTCATACACAAGTGGTTCAAGTTGATCTCCTTGGGAATGACAAACTATAGAAACCTTTTTCAAAATAATGAGTTTGTGCTCAATTATGTCAATTATAAAATAATTATCATCTCATAATTGTAGAATTTTGACAAAATAATTATGAGAAGTAATTCAATCATTAATTCCACACTTTTAACATGGAATAAATCTCAAATAAGTAAAAGAAAAGGTGAAATGGGATGCATTCTAGCCAACAAATGAGGTAAGTTAAACTTGGGTTTCTCTCACTATAATGGAGTGACAAATAGGGTTGTAGAAAATAGCTTATCTAAAATCAATTAATAAAACCTATTTATAAAATATATTTCTCTCTCTCTCTCTCTCTCTCTCTCTCTCTCTCTCTCTCTCTCTCTCACACACTTATATTATTAAGGTCAACTAAGTATCTTAAGCTAGTCTATTGACAACAAGTGAGAAAAGGACACATTCCTAAGGCTCCATTAAGTACAAAATAAATGATCAAATTGAAAACATCACTGACATAGCATGCAAGGCGACCAACATTTATTTGAGATGGAAACCAAAGGCATGATCATAAGTTACCACTATGCTACAAGACTATATCCAATCCCACAATACCTAAGTATATGAGTATGCTTCATAATAAACGAAAACTCTTTCAAAACACCATTACCTTGCAAGGGACTATTATGTACCTAAGAAAATCCATCTCCAATTATCTATGAGCAAAGTTTGTAATAAAGGCATACCTATATGGGTACAAAAAAATTCAAAAACCTAAGTTGAAAGAAACCCTACTAAGTGTGAAGCTATACATACAAAGGTTATAAATCACTAGAGATACCTTGGTAAGAAATCATCCTACCCTCAAGTAGTAGTTCTACCCTTAAGTAAGAAGAATTTAAAAATTAACTATATCATCACCATTATCATAATAAAGAGACATCTAAAAAACAAGTACTACAAAGAGCATACATTAGGTGCAACCTATAACCATAAGTAAATCCAACACATGCATGGAATAACCTAAAAAATATCATTGCCACTACCAATAAAATCCATGAAGAGTTATCATCATCAAAGATATCATCAAATAAAATTCCATTACATAATAAGCATCATAAAAAAATGTTTAAAAATATACATGAGATACAACTTAGCTCCACAACCCGCCACCACCCACATAACTTGTTATCAATAATCACTATTCAACACTCTCCTACATTGTAAAAATAACTCACTACTCAAATTTCAAGTAAATGTAGACAAGATGTAAAGGAAACTATGTTTGTATATCTAAATATATAACAGATTGAACACAAAACTCTATATGTCCCCAAAAATTTTTTATTGAAGTTGAAATTGAAAAAAAAAAACAATAAAACAACATTCATTGCAAAATAAGCTAGCAATACATATACGTATCACTTTAATAAATAAATTATTAAATAATAAAATGGTCATTGTTACAATAATGGGTGATAAAGAGACCATTTGTTTTTTAACTTTTGAAACCCACGTCAAGGTTCATGGGTCCATTACAAGAGTTCTAATGATGGACCATGATTTCGTTTCAAAACTTGAACAAATAAAATGATCAATATGGATAATGTGGACAATGACATGCTTAATATTAATCATTAATGATTTTTAATTTTTAAAAATTATTAAATTAAATGATATTTTATAAATAATTTTATTATAATTTTATTATAAATTATATATATATATATATATATATATATATATATATATATATATATATATTATTGTAATCGTGCGGTGTATTATATTGTTGGGTGTGGATTTATTTTTAAAATAAAAACGAATTATTTAAAAAAAATGTTTATATATAGTTAGTTTTTATTAAAATTATTATAAAATATTAATAATTTTATTTGTTCATTTTTAATTTACAAGAAAAATGTAGTAAAAATATTTCACTGTTATTCTTAAACATAAATAAAATAATTTGAAGTCCATGTGGTATGACATAATTTTATATAAAATTTAAAGAGAAATTAAAAAAAAAAATTATATATTTTTAATTTTCGCTATATACTTTTTAAAAAGATTTCAATATAATACACAAGTAAATTATTTAAATATCCATATTAACTAATTTATATCTAGGCCCTCATGATGAGCCACATTATATGGTTCAAAATGTCTATAAAAAAAATGATGTCATTTATCCAAACATCAATTACAATTGATCACATAAATATGAAATCAATGATTAAAAAACTATTAATAACAAATAAAATGAAATATAGATTAAAAATAAAATATTACAATGTATATCATAAGAAATATTGAAATGTATTTAAAAATATATAAATAATAATAATAAAATTAATGTTAAAGAAATATTTCAATGTCCATATTTTTTTTTTTTTTTTGTAAATTGTATCTTTGTATTACCAAAAAATTAGATTGGAAAAATATATTGATTTTATTTTTTTCCTTTAGAATTTTCATTTCATCACCAAAATCAAGATTGAGACCCCCTCTTAGAGATGAATCAGTATAGACACATAGGCTTGGCGAGCATAAGACCTCCAACATCACAACCAAGATAGAGATGACTGGGACCTCACATCTCGGAATATAAAGAAACCAGCCATACACGTTGAAACCAACTTGATATATGACAAACAAAGTTTCCAACTTGTCGTAGCTCTATTCATTCTCATAGCAGGAGATTATGGCTAGCAATCTTACACATGAACCCAAAGGGTCCAAGAGATCTCCACTATCAGACTCACATGCAATATGCAATATGGTCGTCCACGTGATCTGGGCGGGAATCAGTCATGTCGAAAAACACATCTGGTTTATTAGCATTCATTTGATGTCTTCCATGTATGATAATTGTATTTCTCTATTTGCTTGTATTTAATAACCGGACCTAGCAAAGTTTCAATTTTTCAATGTAGAGAAAATTAATTCAAATATTGTTCGTCCCTGCCCCTGGTATGAGTAGTGTCAGGAACCCAACTCAAAGTATCCTCAATGAGATCTAAATAAGGATGATATTGGCTTTCAACTCCAACTTGAAGCTATAGCTTACGGGTTTCCTATATCGTCTCTCGTGGAATAATAATGAAGTAGGTCGTTGCCCCTAAGGAAGGAAATCACCTCCGCATTGTTTTCAATGCATTTTCTATCTAGGAGTCATTGTTGCAGCACCGAGGGAACACGCTGAAGATCCAATGGAAATCCCACGGCTTGAAAATTAATAAGAAAGGGACTAGATGAGCTAACTTGAGACAAATACTTTATTCCAACAATTTAATCTCAACATATTCACACAATTGATTCAGTTATATTGAGACACACATGTAAATAGAAGGACAATTACCACCCTCGACATATATCCCACAACCTAGAACCATGAAACACCACAACATGCCTAGAAATAACACAAGATCCCAAACACTGAACACATACAAGGTGACATCATAGGCTTTTATAAAGCAACCCGGCACTGAACTACTGGGCTTCACATATAAAAACCCTTCAAATTTCATAACAGCTCACACCTCATGTCTCACGGCACCCCAAAGACAGATTCTCCTTAAACGATTACACTAGTGGAAAAAAACAGGCATTTAACCTCTAACCTCTACTAAGAACTAAACATTACCAGAAGGATGCCCCAACCCAAAGAAAATATACCTGCGCTTCAATTCTTTGAAAGACAAAAAAAAAAAAAACACATAACACATACAAATGACTAAAAATTTGGATAAGAGAAAGTTAGGGAAAATTTTAGGGACTAATATTCGCAAGTGGACTAATTTTCCATGTTTTTCCCAAAAAAATATTTGTCAATTTCTTTTTTTTTGAAAATCTATTAGCCCAAAATTTATAGTATAAAATTATTTTACCCTAAAAATCAAAAAAAAATTATATAGAATAATATAAAATAATTAGAAACCTAAATAATTTTACAAAAGTATCATAATTTTTTTTACAATTTACATATTAGGGACCAGTAAGATTCACCAAGGTTTATAAACTTGAAGATAAACTTCCATCCTTAAAATTTTCCCTAGAGAAAGTTATGAGTAACCGTTCCTTCCAAACACCAAGCTCATAACCTTGATGTTTAAAGCAACCACCGTTGCCACAAAAACTCCTCTAAAACACACTTCAATGCTACAGCAAGAAGCTCACCACCACCTTGGCCCAGGAAATTAGCAAACAAAGGGAGCCCAAAGTCCAACCCCCATCTACACTCCAACTTGCTCCAATGATTTCCAGAGTCTTCCTCTTCCCATGCCTAATTAGAATCTACTAACTGTATGCTTACATGTCGCTGCATGTGAATTTTTAATGCACATCACAAGTGGCCAGTCTTATCAACATTTACACCACCATTTGGGCCATGTATTGTCCCTATTAATAATCAACTATGCATATTATTGTTTATTCTTTAAAAAAATTATAATTATTATATAAAGAAATTGAAGAGATAAATTGAATTAGTTTTATCTTTCTACATTTTCATCTTTTTGATATATGTGTGTGTCCTAATTTATTTGAAATACGACAATTCTATATAAAAAATTACACATTTAAACTATGTAATTTAGATAATCAAAATGATTAACAGAAATTTGAAAATATTGAATATATTTATGCATTAAAAAATGTAATTTAAATAACAACAAATCACAAATAATATATATAACCACATACATGAGAGGATGAAATTTCTCATAAGTTAAATATGTTTTCACTCTATGAGCTTTTTAAATTCATAGTTAAGATGGATTAAATTCAAAAATATTATTTAATTAGAAATAATTGATTTGATAATTAATTAATCTAATCTAATTTAACCATTATTTCTATTTAGTTTATTCTCAATTTTTTTTTTTGGTAAGTTAGCCTAATCTATATTATATCATAAAAGAAACTTTACATAGGCATTGAGCTGAGATGGCAAGTGATGCTTAGCCAATCCCAGGCTTAAAAGATTTCAAAATAAAGCATGTTTGGGGCTGCCTCTGAGGAGGAAACCAACCCCTTAATAGCGACAAACAGTCATGCTTTACAATTTTTTCTGTAACACAAATAAAAACATAGTATCTATAATAGGTCATGAAGAGACAAAAATCAGAGAAGAATCAAGCGACCGCACAGTCATGGTGTTCCTTCATCATCCTTTGGTGTAGGCTCCTCCTCCTTGATTAGACATCCATATTCACGCACAATGGCCTCCTCCTCAGCTGTTGGCGCGCACAGGGCTTCTAGGGTGCTGCGCGAATGATAGGAGCAAGAAGGTACTCAACATGAGGAAATTTGGTCTAGACTCCATCCAAATCCATGATCCAAACATCAATCTCCTCCTCTATTGGCTCATTTACAGGGAGCGGCTTGGTTTTCGGAGGAGTGGGCAGCTCAGAGCACACAATGGTAGACTTCCTGGGGCCTCTTTTTCCCCTCGGATTCTCCACAGTTAAGGCGATATATTTCAGGGTGCAATCAGGTCGATGAGTAGCCTCCCTATCCTGGTTGCCTGAAAAGGAACCTTCATTAGATTCCAAATGCTAATCTTGACCATGGTGATAGCGCCCCGAGAATTCACCTCTTTGGCTACCCCTGATGTTTTTTTAGCGTTGACACGAGGCCATGGAGAAGTTTATATGAAGATGTGCAGAAGACGGGTGTAGAACAAAGAGGTGCATATCTAGAGGGCATGGATCAGAGATGCTCGGTAGGGGGCATGCAACAGAGGGTCACGCAACAGGGGTGCGTGAAATAAGGTATCCTACCTCATATGGTGCGTAGTGGGGAGAGGCAAAATAGGAGGGGCTTTCCACAGGGAGGTGCATATATGTGGGGCATGCAGTAGGGGACGCTCAGCCATGAGGGAAACAGAGGGAGGAGTTCATTGTAGGAGGGCGTACGATAGGGGGCGTGCGTCAGGGGGAGCGTGCAAGGAATCTGAAGCAACAACGCGATCAGCTTTGGAGACTAGATTGAGTAGCAGAGAGATGGTAGAATGAGGAGCTTCAGTGCCTTTTGAAGACTAGTGGCACAAGTGAAGATGTAGTGAGGGGTTATGGCATGCTTGGAGATGAAATGAGAGACAATCCAAGTGAAAATCAATGTGATTCAGAGTATAGAAAAAGATCAAGTACAACAGAGCATCATTATAAATGATTAATGAAATGAGTTTCCGCATGAAATTAAAGCTCTCTTTATAGGGCGACGACAGCCTAAGCATGGGAAGATATGTCTTCACATGATCATGGCATGTTACCCGCATCAGGGAGATTCTTATTTCTTATTTATCCTTTGACTAAATTTATTTTAAACCCTTATATTTCATTGTGATCCGAAAGCAAGAGAATTGACTATTTTCACAATTTCACCAAATATTAGCTAAGGTTGCTTTTAAGTGTGAAAATGAGGAAAATTGATGAGATAAAGCCATAGATTGGAAAGAGTAAAGTATATCTAAATATGGGAGAGTCAAACAAAGAATAAGATCCTCAGAAAAAGAGTGAGGATAAATCTCAACAAATGTTCCTTAATTTGCAACCGATGATTGCAGAACTTTATGAAGACAAGAAAAATAGAGATGGAACTTCATATTCTAAAAGCATGAAGAAGAAAAAGGGGAAGGAAAAAGTTGATGGTAATGAATCTTCTTCTCCTCCATCTTCATGTTCTTCTTCTTCTATATTCTATTATTAGTCAAGTTTAGATTTAGGCTCATAAAAGAAGAAAAAGAAATCTCGTTTACTGAAGCTTGATGTTAAGTTTGAGTTGACCATATATGAAGGTGAAATGAATCCAAAAAAGTTAGATAATTGGAAAAAGCAACTTGAGGGGTATTTTATAATTCAAAATGTTGTTCAAGAATCTACAAAAAATCAGTTAGGTAGACTTAGAATGGGTGGGGGGGACAACTTTGATTTTGTGGGAAATTAAAACTCAATCAGATTTGAAGCATAAAGGAAAAATTATCTCTTCGTAGTCGAAGTTTGTTAAAGCTCTTAGAAAGAAAGTTTATCCTTTAGTATATATGCAGTAGGATGTAATAGATTGAGAACATTTGAGGCAAGGTAAAGGATAGTGTGTGCAAGAGTTTACATATGAATTTGGGAAAAATGCATTAGCACTTGGTGTTCCATTAAAAACACAGGAAACTTTGTTGAAGTATATTGGAAGTTTGCATTCTTATTTGCAGCATACATTTCTTATGTTTAATCCAATTGATTTTGATGAAGTGTGTGTACAAGCCATCTCAGTCAAATTTTTCAAAGAAATCATTCAAGAATTTAGAGAACAAGGATTCCAAATAAGGAAAGGGGAAGAAGTCAACAAAAACTAAGAAGGAAGGAGAAAGGTCTACATGTACTCATTGTCAGAGGGTTAGACATGATGACTCCAAATGGTGGAAGTTTCATCCTGAATTGAAACCAAAGAAGTTCCTTAAGAAGAAGAGTGAAATGAAAGCTAATGTTGTAGTCCAACAAGATTTGGGATTTGACTTCGGTAATGATAAGAAGATAACCGTTATGGGTGTGACAGGTAATGCTTCTTAAGCTAGTCCTATTTCTACTTATTCTACATCTTCTTCGAAATCTAATAATGTGGTTGAGGAGAAGAAGATAGTTGAATTTTTTCACATAAGGATTATATCCAAGCACACTAAGATAAACACATTATTCGATAGTTTATCACAAGAAAACTTAATATATAAGGAGTTATTAAGGGATTTTTGGTTTGGAAACTAAAAGTCATCCAAAAACATACCATTTAGGATGGCTGAAAGAAAATACTCAAATGCATGTCACAAAACAATGTTGATTAAGGTTTGCAATTACAACTAATTTTTTAATGAAGTTGATTTAGATGTGATTCCTTTAGATATATGTGGAGTTGTGTTAGTTAGTCTATATCTTTAGGATTGAGATGGAATATTTCATAGGAATGAGAATAAGTATCATAATCTTAAATATAGAATTGAATATATTGTCACGACACACAAAATTAAGACAAAATTGGATTTAATCAATGCTATTCAATTGAAAATATTAATAAATTCAAGTTAAAGGTAGATTCTCATTATTCTTAAAGAAGAACCTAAAGATAAGTATGATTCTTTTGAAGGGTGTGATTCTAAGTTTAAGGACAAATTGGTTGAAATAATAGATTCTTATGAGGAATTGTTTAAAGAACCAAAAAATTTACCTCAAAACGAGAAATACAACATGAGATTCACCTAAATTTAAGAAGGGGTTATCATCGGAGTCATATTGCAGAGAATGATATATGGAAAAATGCATTTAAGACTAGATATGGGCTTTTTGAATGGTTGCTTATGTTGTTTGGGTTATGCAATGCTCCAACAAATTTTATGAGAGTGATGAATGATGTTTTTAGTCCTTTTATTGATAAGTTTGTCATAGTCTATCTTGATGATATTCTTATTTTCAGTTCAAGTTTGGAAGAACACGTAAATCATGTCAAACAAGTTTTTGATGTGTTTCAAAGAGATAAAGTGTATCTCAAACTTTCTAAGTGTGAATTTGGAAAAAATTCCTTAGTTTACCTTGGTTACATAGTTGGAGGTGGTCAGCTAAAAATAGATCCAACTAAAATTGATGTCATTGTTAAGTGGCCAAGACCACAAAATGTGATGGAATTTAGAAGTTTCTTGACTGAATTTTAGCAGTGGAAGAAATTTATTTCTCCTTTATCTTTTATTGCATCACCACTTCATGCTTTAACAAGCTCTAGATTCTCTTTTCAGTGGAGAGGAAAACAACAAAAATAATTTGATACTTTAAAGCATAAAATTGTTAAAGTCCTGATGAAGGATCCTCGCTGGGATTCGAAACGTCGACACTCATTTTCTAGCAATGTGGATAATCCGGAAAGTTTTTAAAAGAAAGCTCCAATCTTACCTTTACGATACCTTCAACAGCCATTTGAAACAGAAACCGATGCTAATGGGCATGCAATGGGTGCAGTGTTATTGCAGAAAGGAAAGCCTATTTGTTTTCATTCAGAAACATTTTATAAAGCAGTTGCTAACTATCCAACATATGATAAAGAATTATATACATTCGTGGAAGGTGTTAGAAAATGGAAACATTATTTAATGTGTAAAGAAACAATGATTCATACATGTCATCAACCACTTCAGTACCTTCAATATAAAACTAAGTTGCAAAAGTATCAACATTATAGATGGATGGGTTTTTTTGCAGCAATTCCACTTAGTAACCAAATATAAGAAAGGTACCACCAATAAAGTAGTTTATATGTTATCAAGACCTTATTTGAAAGCTTCAGTTGTTATGCATAATAATTATTTAGCACATGAAATTTATATAGAACAATATGTTGTAGATACTAATTTCAAGGATGTTTATGAATCCCTAACTCATGACTCTCAGGTTGAAGAAGTGAATTATCATGTTCATGATAGTTACCATCTTGGCAATTGTGCATACCACAAGGAGAGAGAGTGCATGTCATTAGTGAAGCACATTCTTCTCGTGTTTTAGGGCATTTTGGTGGAGGTAAGATAGTAGCATAATTACAAAGGTTTTTCTATTAGCCTCAAATAAATGAACAATTCACAAGTTCATAATGTGTCATTATAAGCATAGGAAGGTCTGCATTTCCAGGCTTGGAGATGTCGAGTATATTCGAGTGGGACTCAAAGGCATGAATCCAAGCAAAGCAAGGTGGATGGATATCGCAACGGTGATGGAGTTGTACCCTCACCTCATGTGTGCTTAAAACCAATATTTTGGTGATCCAAAAGCTTCCAGTACAGAGGAATGATCCAGGAGGATGCTTGAAATTCTCAAAATTTTATAGTCTCATATGGTCATAAAACTAGTTCCAAGTCAAAGAGCTCGCCGTGTTGATTCCGACAGTATATTCGGTTTCAAAAATGGCCTCTGTATGAGTGATAAAATGCATTCTGAAGTTATTCTCAAACAGGCAAAAAAATGAGCCTTTGTAGGCCAAATGGAAGTCTCACAGTGAGACACGTGGCAGTCAAAGTCAATGCAGAAGTCAAAGTTAACAATGCAGGTCAACTGGCATGGGTCGGTGTTGAACCCATGCCCTCTGTTACATCATTACAAAATCTTACCAAGGCACCATGACATTAGATTTGATATATATATGACGCATATTATATTTAAAGCTTATTGATATGTACACAAGGAGGCATGGTTGGCAAAGCTCGCCATCTTTGGGAGGACTGCCAAACCCAATGGTTGATATATCAATGCTCCAAATAGCCCACCAAACTTAGCACAGGGAACTCCAAAGTTAAACCATATTGCAACTATATGTTAAAAATATATGACACCGCTGGGGATTTGGAAAGTCACATACCGTCAGATTAACATTCACTAGTTAAAAACTAATGCCATGGGTCAGGTAAACATGTGACCGCCACTCAAGCGTCATGACAAATGCCACAAGTTGCAACACTACTCCTCTGATGTATTACATAGCGCGAGGGGTTATAACTATATGCCATGTTTAAAAATTCTGATGCCATTGATATAAATATGTGTCATAACACCTATGGCAGGAGTTAGATTGTTGTAAAACTATATGTTTAATATGGTATGTGGAATATGTCCTGGTAATACGTTACACCATATTAAAAACAAATCACTATGTTTAACATAAAGTTGCAACGATTTGCTACGTATTGCTCGGGAGGCCCGTGGGTTTGACCCAAAGACCTCCTATCGCCTATATAAAAGAACTTTCACTGAGCCCAAAGAGAGGGAGTTGTATAATGAAGCTCGGATTTTTTTTTATTTTTTTGCCTATAAATGCCTTTTTGGGAGTATCTTGTCCAATATTAGGCCTTTTTGAGCTCTAAAAGTTGTGTTGGAGAGCTGAGGTCGAGACATATCGTCTAACAACAACCATAGATGTCTCTATACATAGTCCAAAATGGTGAAGTTGATGTAAAGAGACTTATGAACATTTTTAATACAAGACATGCCCACTTGGAAGTGAACTCAAAGATGTAGTCCAGGAGAGGCGAACTTCGTCATCAATTTTATGTATTTGCTTCTCTTCTTTCTGTTGTTCATGCTTACTTTATATATTTCAATTTTATGTTTAAGGCACTTAAATAATCAATTTTCCTCATTTTCTCACTTAAAAAAACCTTTGTTAATATTTGTTGAAATTGTACAAATAGTCAATTTTGTTGTTTTCTGCTGTTTTTTTAGAATAACTTGAGGACACATTTTCTCACTCATACGAAGGCCATTTTTGAAACTGAATATACTACCAAAATCATCGCAACAAGTTCTTTGTCTTGGCACTGGCTTAATGGGCATCCAGGGCTATAAAATTTTGAGTATTTCAAGGACCCTCTTAAATCACATTTTGACCTTATTTATATTTGGGAAAATCATTTTTTTCATCATTAATTACCTTACATCATTTTTAAGAGAAATTTTTAATTATTATTTTATTTTAATTTATTTTAAATTATTAAATTTCAATGTGATGCTATTTAAATTTGGTCAAATATTTGTTTTAACTTATTAATTACCTTAAACCTAGCTTAACAACTATTTCTAATTAATAATTTTAAATTATTATTTTTCATCTTATTCTTTGACGTATTTTAATTCTCTTTAATTCTTACACAATGGACCCTAGTAAAATATTTGATTTAATCTATTAATTACCTTAAGCCTACCTTAACAACTATTTCTAATGACCTATTTTAATACTCTTTAGTTGTTCTTCTTATAAAAAGGCATTCCTTCTTAATCTTGCAATTTTTTTCTAATTGAAAATTCACTTGTTAATTTTGCAATTTGTTTTCTACTGATTGTCTATTTCATATTATTTATCTGTCCTTTTAATTGTATGGTTTGTGTTATCATTCTTTGACGATATCATCTGAAATATTTCTTTCTAATTTTTTTTTTCTTTTAATTTTATAATTTGTGTTCTCATTTTCGGACTTTAAACCCTTTCTGATATAATTGAATATATGTCAGAAGTTGTCTGCAGTGGCAGGCAGAAAACCTCATAGGCTGTGGATTTTGACAAGTATGATTCAGATCGAATACCTAACTACGGGATGGAAAGACTGTCGGGCATATGAGCTTGTAATGCGTTGATTGCAGCTGGGTCGTGGATTCTCACAATCTTGTCGAGTGTCTTGTCGAGGGTATCTACAATTTATTGCATTCCAATACTTTGCTAGACTTCTTATCTTAACCAAATGGCAAAGGATAAGTAAATTAAATAAGAAAAAAAAAAATTATGGAGTGCTTCGCTCTTATTATTGAGTAAGTTTGTCTTCACATGCAACTTATTTTCAATATTTTCGGCTTCCGAATAGATGTTCTATGGATTCTTTTCAATATCATAAAAAAATTGTACATGCCATTTATGTCCATTTTCTGGCATTCACATGGAGGTTTTATGGATTCTGCTCATTTCGTACAAAATTTTCATGGTGGTCTTAATTGACAGATTGAGTACTTCTGTCAGATTGGTATATTAATCTTATTAGTTGTTAAGCATCAAACGCTATTGATTTTCAAATTTTTAGTGCCTTTCTTTTAGATTGTCTTATGGATTTTTCTTCATTTCCTATGGATAATTTCATGGTTGACTTGACAGATTATGGAAAAGAATAAGGACGGTAAGAGAGATAATACTTTTCTTTTCACCAACTAATTCAAAATTAAACAACAAAATGATTTATTATCCTATCAGTGAACTGGTTCGTAGGAACAATGTTTCTGATTGTTCCAATTCCGTTACAGCAATAATGGATAGGGTACAGTGTACTGCATCATCATTATTATTAAATTTTGTACACATCCCATAAGTGTGTAGAACCATTACGTTTCCCTATTAGTGTTCAAAATTGAACAGGTCATAGCCTTTCGAGAGGCCTCTAGCACGTCTCTGTACTGCTCAAGTGTCGAAAGAATTTTAATTTTAATTTCTGCATGTTTCCTAAAAATAAATTAAATAATATAATAAAATGGCCCATGAATGGATACCAATACGAGAGACATTTCTGAAAATTTCGGTTATCTATTACCCTCATCCCCCCGGGCCCTCGTTGCAAGTTTCAACTTTCCCTGTTCTACATCTGTCATTGAAGGGGTGGCTCTTACAGTACATTGTACTAAAATCACAATTAATTCCCATAATGAACCTGCAAACTCGCAAGAACCAAAAGAGGTTTTGCCTCTGTGTTGGACGGTATTGCCCCCTTGTCTATTCACAGTTCACGGTGAAATGATTTTAATTGGTCAAGACGTGTCACGTTACGAAAGCGATACTTCATAGCGATTAGGAAAGATAATATTTATCGAGAGAAATGTTAACAATTAGTCACTAAACCAATGATTAACTTGGTAAATAGCCCTATCATACTATTTATGCTTATACATACTATATACTCTATACTCATCGTGATTTTAGGGATATTACACTTTTCAGGATCCAGGACGGTTCATTGTTCAGACTGTCCCCTTTCCGATGTAGTTAATGACATCGACTGACATGTGTTCAATTTCATCTCCGTGCCCAGGAGTTCAAACTGGTGCTCAGTTCGGAGGTTGAATTTTTGAAATGAAAATTCAAACTCGATAGTCTCGCGCTCTTTGAAATAAAAACTCCGGATTTCAGAAGGGGTAATTTTCTTGGTTCAGGGAATTCAATACAATTTGGATAGAGAGTTGTATCATCGGGTAAACTACAGAAATATCGATACAGCATGTTCTCCCCATACATCATTGAAGAAGATGTCAAAACTGTCACTCCGACTTTGCTACAATTTCTGATTGGACAATAAATTTTCACCTTCTTCATCCAGATTTTGGCCGGACTATGCACCCTTTTCTAAAGCTATTTGTATACGGAGTTCATTCCTAAGGCCAATATAGTTAAGAGCCATTTTAATTTGCAGTGAGCATCTCTAAACATTACGGAAAACAGTAGGCACGTCTAGTTGAGTCCTTTTGATCAGGAGGACGAGGGATATCGATTTTGAAAAGTTTTTCAATTTACAAATTAGGAGTAATATTTATCTAAATTACATTTTAGTGGGAATTAGTTGTACATAAAAATGTCCTAGTTGCCAAGGGAAGGCAATCAAGCAATTGTAGACGTTGTTTAGAGCCTTTGTGGATGATTTAGAAAATAATGTTTAACACACAAAACATATCTAAGTAACTATATATTTATATTATCTGGCATTCAAGGAATAGAAGTGCAAATTTTCACTTTGTTTTCTGATTCTTTGATTTCACGTTTGGAATAAAAGCTAGCCAACTGAATTTTTAAAAGATTTCAATTTTAATTTTGGAATCAACTTTAAGTTCATTTCATTTTATAATTTAAAACTTTAAGATGGTTTTAGATTTGGAATGAATAATGGCTAGCAGGGTTGGAATTTGGATTTTTTTTTTCCGTCATACAATTTTTTTTTTTACGTTTTGGGTCATGGGACTTTTCATCAAAAAACATTATGTTTAAAATTTTTCCCTTCAACAATGATATTATGATAATTAATTAACCCTTCACAAATATATATTCATTAAAAAATAAATCTTCAAAAAGTAACTATGTTAGAATTTTTCACATATTTATCATTTAAAAAACAAAATGGCCATAAAACATAGATAACTTATTAAATCTTGCATCTTAATGTAACGTTTTAATAAAATTTTATTATTTAAAATCTAAAACACATTATATATTTAATAGTTATATTTTATATAATTTTTTTATATATTTGTAAATATTTATTATAAATATAGTTGTAATTGAGTATTTCCAATTTTTTTTTAATCGTGAAATATGCATATTTAATTTATATAAAAAAATTATTCATTTAAAAAACAAAATGGCCATAATAAATGGATAACTTATTGAATCTTGCATCTTAATTTAACTTTTTAATAATAGTTATTATTTAAAATCTAAAAATAATAGTTCTATGTTTTATATAAAAAATTATATTTTTATAAATACTTATTATAAATATATAGTTGTAATTGAATATTTCTAATCTTCTATCTTGGAATATAGATATTTTCTTTATAATATATATATATATATATATATATATATATATATATATATATATATATATTATTCATTTAAAATGTAATAAGAAAATTTCCCTGATTTTTACTATGAAAGTGGTTATTTTTACAATGAAACATTATCAGTTATGTAAGAATCCTGGAAACCTAGATGTGATGTATAAATAAAAATCGTACAATTTTGCAATAAGAAAATTTCACTAGTTTTTACCATGAAAGTGGGTTATAATGATTTTTATTTTTTTGAAAACAACTATGTAGGAATAGTGGAAACCATAAATAAAAAAACAATTAAATACAAAATTAGAAGGGTGTAATGTTTGGAAATTTTGAAAATAAGTAGCATCAATGAATATTAGCAGGATTTCATGTCAATTGTTTGTGGAATTAGGTACAATAGTTTCTGGACTCTGTGTTATGGAACATAGTATCAATTGAAAAAACCTACTACTTAACATTTAATGAGCATTAGTTTGTGCAATTCTGTAGTTTCTGGACTTTGTATTATGGAACAGAATATGAGTTGAAAAAACCTACTACTTATCATTTAGCCATATGGTAAATTGAGGTGGGAAACCAAAATATTTAGTTTTCAAAATATTGAACTGAGGAGAACTTCAATGATTTCAAGAGTAAGGCCGATTAAACATAAATTGAAACAATAGTTTATGAAATATAGTCAGAATGTGGCTTTCAAACTGAAAATGAATGAAGTATTAGATATCTCCATAGCATCATTATCAACACTGTTTCATATACATCATATCATCCTCATTCAATTTTCCATGGGATTGTGAAATTTTGTGGTTTCCGGACTCTGTCTTGTCAAACATTGAAAAAACCCAATACTTATCATGTAGTGAATTGAAGTGTATAAGGTAATCAAAATATTGTCAAACATTGAAAAAACCCAATACTTATCATGTGGTGAATTGAAGTGAATAAAATAATCAAAGTATTACATAGAGATAAAAAAGAAAAAAAAGAAAAAAAGAATGATATAAATAATAAAAGTGCCACTTGGATTTGTAGTAGTAATTACTACAGTACCACCAAAATCACAGGTACTTGGTGGTGCAATCTACAACCTTAAATCAGGAATATCCTTCATAGCTACACACCAACTCTAACGTGATATGGCACTTACTGCAATCATACTATTGTAGGCACTTTGGTGGATGTGGCAATGGTCTTTTTTAAGCTTATACTAGTGCTATACATTTTTTAAGGAAAGGGCATGGGAACTTTTAGTATTTTTGTTTTTCCATGAGCTAGAATCCACTAGTCATATTATTGTAGGCACTTTGGTGGATGTGGCAATGGTCTTTTTTAGACTTGTACGAGTGCTATAGCCTTTTTAAGGAAGAGGTAGTGCTATGACCTTTTTAAGGAAGAAGTAGGGGAACTCTTGGTAGTTTTGTTTCTCCATGAGCTATAATCCACGGTAGAAGATTTTTCTTATTGCTTTTCCATAACCTTCGTTAAAGTTAATAAACCAACCTCCAACATTTTATGCATATAGTAAAAAATATATTTTAGTATGTTTCTTTTTTAAACCTGGATTTCCAATTAAAAAAATTAATGAAGTTTTGAGAAAAAACGTACTCGTCAAAAATACGTTTTTCAAATTTCAGAACACATCGCAAAAGACGGGTATTAAAAAATGTGAAACATGAAATACGGCTAAAATGCACCATGACGGGCAATATTTTGCTGTCAAATTCCATCTCTGAAGGTCAGAGAATTGAATTTCTGAAAGCTTTCGATTTTAATTGACCAGGGAAGAAATTACAAAGCTTTCTAATTTAAAGTGAGCATCTTCTAACCTCACAAAAAGGGAATGAACACATCGTTTTAATATGTAGGGTGAGAATATCATTTCTGAAAGATTGTTCCATTTAGAAATTAGGGATAGCGATGGTCTAGTTCCTATATACAATGATTATTGTATATATTCTGAATTAGAAAAAGGCACATTTCTTTTTATTTCAAGTCATTTCTATTTTGTGATTTCTGAAAAAATATTAACTTTGTCCATCGTCTTTCCTTTAAAAAAAAAAAAAGGAATTATAATACAGGGAGGGATCTTTCCTTTCTCTTTTAATAAAGAAATATAATATATTTTAAAAAGGAAATATAATATAGTGAGGGATTTAATGCAAAGAATTTGGAAAAGTTATTTTATTTTGTTATTAAAAGAATATTTATTTATTTTTAAATAAGATTATGTTATAAAATTGTGTTTTGGTTAAAGAGTTATTTCATTATTTTTATTTTTAATTAAGTTTAATATATAAATAATTAAAATTAATGTAAAATTTTATTTAAGCTTTCTATTTTTTTGATGATGATGATGGTGGTTAAGAGTTATTTAGTTTGATTTAAGATTTTATTCTTATGCTCAGAGAGAAGTCTCTCGAGCTCACTATAATTTTGACATCTTAAAAGGCTACGAAGGTCAGTATTGTAGCAAAGATTATGAAATTGAGCTCTAATGTGGTTGTATGTGGGGAACTCTAAGAGGAAGTGATTTTCATCCTCAATGTTCATATTCTCACAGAGATGGCAGATCCTTTCCATGCATGGTATTTTAGGAATTGTCCAACAACCTGTTACACTATGGAGCTCATGAGAGTTCGTTCTAATCTTGGCTATATTAATTTTCTTCTTTGAGCTAGTTAAAACAGATAGATACTTTTGATCTTCTATGGCGGGGTTGACGACCTCCTTATAATATCTCAATTTTCTTTTAGCTGCTAGATCTTTCTCACACCACATTTTTTCTTTGAACTTAGAAGTAACAATTTTTTTAATGTTATTATCTCCCAATGGTTTAACCAGGCCCTGGTGTCTTTATACCAACCTCGTTTAAGCCTTAGGTGGTTTTGGATGGAATTTAAAGCTAGCTTAGGAAGTCTATGGTCTCGTATGCTATTGAGCTTGTGCTTGTACAACAAAAGCATAGTCATAGCTAAGCTCTCGATAGGGGAAAGAACCACTTCTATAAGGAGAATATGATAGGGTTTATTTCTTTTAATTTTAAGGTTCTAAGTTATAAAACGCTTCTGGATTTTCTCAATCTTTCTCCAAGTTTCTCTAGAGATGTTGCAACCCCAAACCTCACATCCATATAAGATAACAAGAGTGACTAAAGTTTCAAAGAGGAGCTTCTTTCTATCCCACATTACGAGGTTTGTCGTTTTACAATTATTTTGAAGACCAAAATAAGCTTTCCACCCCCCATTAACCATTTTTTGAATGCTATAGTTCCAGTTGAGCTTGTGATGAATATCAATTCCTAGGTACTTGTAAGAAGACACTTCCTTCAAGTTACTATTTTCATACATAAAATTAGTGTAAGTTTCCTTCTTGGATTTGATAATCATAAGTTTTGTTTTGTCAGTGTTAACAGACATAACAATGGTAGAGCAGAAATCCAGTGCATATTCCAAAATTGTATTTAGATTGTAGATATATGTTGTTATACTTTTTAATTATGCTTGAGATAAGGAATGATAATTAATAAAGATATTTCTTGAATTTACAATAATAATGTTGTATTTTTTAGTATTTTATTAGAAATCTATATGCAATTGGGGTTATTTTACATGTTTGGCTTGAACAATTATTATTGTTCCTTTATGGGGATAAATTTTCACGACTTGACTTGGTTAACTCACTCTCCAAACTTGGGAAAATTTTTCACGTGGGAGTAATTACAAATTCGAACACTTCCCCTTAATTATGACCGTATGACTAAACATAACTCAAACATGAGTCAACTATATTTGTTAGGCTTACAATAGAAATTGACTCAATCATCACTCAAATATGCTTGTTGGTCTATGTCTCAGCTAATCTTACAATGACTCAGAACTTTTTTTGCAAATTTTCAATTTATTTTTCTCTTCTTCCAAATCCTACATCCTCGAAATTGATTTATTTTTAGTTGTGCTTTCTTGTTTTACACTCCATATTTCTTTACTTTCTCGTACTGCAATGTTTCCTTGACTTGTCTTGAATTTGTGCTGAAAAATAATCTATTCTTGTCTTCTACAACTTTCTCTTCAAAGATTCATTCAAATATGCATTGTTGCCACAAATATTCATCTTTGAACTATATTCTTTTCTCTGCATCTTATGCTTCATATTATTTTCTTTCTTTCTGCCATATTTCTTGATAGCATAATATTATTTCTTCTTGACTCTATTGCTGAAAAATGGTTTCATCTTTGTCTTCAAAAAACATCTATGTTCTTTCCTGCATCATGTTCATATTCTCTTTTTTCTAGACTACCATCTTGTTTACCTACACACTCAAAATCAATGTTAAAAACATCTTCATCATGTTCTTCATTGAGATCTTCATGCTCTACCTCTTCTTTCTCCACCTTGTTTTCTGTCAGGCCAAGAGGTAACCACTCAAAGAAAATTGTGATTTTGCATTAAGACTAATCATAGATATATACATGGAGGGAGAGAATTTTGGGTTTCATTTCCGAGTGTCTCTTTATATTCCTATTCTCTTTATTTTCTATTTACACTATTTTACATGGATTATATAATCCAAAATATTAGGTGTCAACATTCCCCCCTTAATCTAAAGGGATGTTGGTGGGTCCAAGCATCGTTCGAAATCTTTCGAACTTTTCTCTTCCAAGCGCTCTATTTAATATGTCTAGAATCTGCTCATTTGTGGAACAATGGCCTAGGTGAATTGTCTTGGCCTTAACATGATGTAGAATCAGATGGTATTTTGTATTGATGTGTTTCATTTGATCATGGAAATTTGTGTTACTTTCTAACTTTATTGCAGAAGCTTTTTCCATCATGAGAGGAATTGAATGCATTTGTTTCTCCATCAAATCTTCTAGAATTTTTTGAGCCACACAATTTCCTTTGTTTCTTTAGCTGTTGCCACATATTCTTCCTCGATTTTTGAATATGTTGGAACTCATTATTGTCATGACCTATAAGAGACATCTCCTCATCCAAGACTCATATCATAACTTGAATTAGATACCCCAGTTTCTTTATCTCCGTCAAAGTCTGAATCATTGTATCCAATTAAGCTAAAGTCACCCACATGGGTATACTTAAGTCGAAAGTCTTAAGTTCCCTTCAATTAATTTAGAACTCTTTTTGTAGCAGACCAATGTCCATCACATGGCTTTTGCATAAACTTGCAGAGGATTCCAACAACAAATGAAATGTTTGTTCTGAAAGTAGCCAGGTAGTTGATACTTCCTAAGAATTTTCTATACCTTTTTGCATCCTCAAATTATTTTCCATCAATGGATGTGAGTTTTAAGTTTTTTTCCATTGGATTAGTCAAAAGATTGCACTCGACCATACCAAAATTGTTCAACAAATCTCCAATGTACTTCTTCTAAGAGATGAATATAAACTTCGGATGTTGAGTTACTTCAATACCAAGATAGTAGTGAACATACACCAAGTGAGTCATTTCAAAGAATTTCCTCGGTTCCTTCTTTATGGATGAAATGTAGCTCTCATTGTTCCCTCTCATCAAAATTTCATTTACATGCACCACAAGATATGCAATTTTTTTGACAACTTTCTTAACAAACAAAATTGCATCGCCAAGATCATAATTTTTGAAGTTGAGTTTCGGAATATGATCAAATAACTTCT
Source organism: Pinus albicaulis (assembly GCA_034641835.2). NCBI lineage: Eukaryota > Viridiplantae > Streptophyta > Pinopsida > Pinales > Pinaceae > Pinus > Pinus albicaulis. The sequence goes on along the minus strand of CM076578.1, from coordinate 1,606,839,590 downwards.
CATACCAGGCTCACAGTGCTTTCTTAAGGCCATACAAGGATTTTACAAGATTGATTACTTTATGTTATTGACCCTTCACAATAAATACTTCTGGCTTGGACATAAAAAAATTCTCTTTCAGATATCCATCAAAGATAGCAAGTTTTACATTCATTTGATGGAATTTCCAACTGTTCTGAGATTCCAAGGAAAAGAGTGCCCAGATGGTATCCCATTTTGTTTTGGAGTAAAAATTATCCTCAATTTGACCCATTCCTTCTGTGAAAAACCTTTTTCGACAAGCCTGGTTTTATGATTTTCAAGTGAGTGATCATATTCATACATGTTCTTGTAGACCCACTTGCAACCTATTGGTTTGGTTCCCTATGGAGGATCAAATAGCTTCCAAGTTCCATTATTTATCAATGCATCATATGGTATTTTTGTGGTGATGGCTCCCAATGTATAGAAAAATTTTTGCTACAATGATATACAACTCTCTAAAATTCATGCTTGAATACTTTCAATAAGCATGGAAATGGCTTAGCAAAAAAGAATGGAACAGATGCATGATTTTCGACTTTGGATGCAACAATGAAAGTTATGGAAACTCTAAGGTTTCTCACGACTCCTTCAAAAAATAATAAAAAATTAATTTACTCTAGAGACTACAATTACAACCCACTTAATTCAATTATCTCACACTAAGACTAGTTAGCTTAATCTCTAAATTCAGACTCTTCATCAAATTTAACTTCAACAATTCCAATTTTTGGATCCACCAAATCACTTTTTTCATTATTGATTTCCTTATATATTCCAAACTCAGTTGTTTCTTTTCCACACACTACTTCATGGGCAGTTCCAACTGCTTCATAACTTGTTGTTATAGTGCCAAATTCAACCTTCAATTATTCATCAGGCATGGAACTTACCATATTGCAACTATGAATCTCTATTTAAAAAAATAAACTACACATACCATCAAGATAATGTTCATCCACCCCATGTTGGGATATCCAAGCATGCATGTGCTCATTAACAATTCCAACTTCACCAAATTAATCAATTGCAGCTCAATTCACTAATGCATATCTGACTTTGTAGTCATCATCCACATGTATTTTTTCATATTTGGATTCACCATCATCTCCACCATCCACGTTATAGTGGAGTCCTTGAGAATTTATATGCTCTTTCTCTATTTCACACACATAGGCTTCAAATTCTCTCTCTGCACACTTTGTTGTATCTTCTTCATTCATATGCATGTATGCATTATGGATTTCACTTGATTCCTTTGAATTTGGATTATGCAAATGGATTTTGACTCAACATGGCCCATGTGAACTTGAAAAGTTAAGCCCACCAATCAAAACTTCAACTTTCGTACTTTCTCATAAAGTTCTTCATGAGGCTTTTAACTTTTTTTTTCTCATAGCTTGCACAACCTTTGACCTTGGGAAACTATGACAACCACCAAATTTTTTCTGCAATGTAAGTTTGGCCTAAACTATCACACTTTATGCACTAAGAACGTGTGAATTTAACACCCAACTTGCGGACTTTTCACTCCTTAAGAGTGCGACAATTTTGCAATGCATTTAAAAAATAATTTCCCACCTTCACTTGGGCCTCTTCTCACTCGCTCTATAGGCTCCACATATCGTGTATTCTTTCCTCAGATATGATACCAAATTTTTGGAAAAGAAAGAGTAGAAGTAAAAAATTTACACAGAAAACACAAGTTGCATCCCTTTAATTTATGAACCAAACTTGATGAATATAATGATCATGGTGAGGGATGTTTAAAAAAAATCTTCTAGTGACTTGCCCAAAATAACTTGACATGCATACACACTCTAAATTCGACTTTTCCCAAAATATGACTTAACTCAAACTCACTCGACTTGACTCAATTAACTGAATTTCCAAATTTAGAAAACTCTTGCATGCGGGGGTAATTATAATTTCCAACATAAAGAAGGATTTATGGTTCGACTAATTTCATACATGATGTTCAATTAAATTTTTTATATATACACAATTTTCGTATATGTGCATATCTTTCATATATGCACAATTTTCGTGTATGCATAATTTTCATATGGATACACATATATAAAAGTTATGTGTCTTCTGTATATGCACATATTTTTTATATGCTCATATCTTCCATATACGCATAATTTTTTTATATTCACATATCATCGATATATGCACATACCTATGCACAACTTCAATCCCCACATATACAAAATTTTTGTATATGCACATAGTTTCCATATGGGTGCAACTATCATATATACACATATACAAATGTTGCACATATATGGAAGATATATGCATATAAAGAAGTTGTGCATATATAGAATATATGAAATATAGAAGATTCACATATATAGTTGTGTGATTTTCGAATATGCACATATTTAATATATGTGCGTATATTATTTATATGTGCATATCATCTGTATAAGTGCATGTTTTTTATATGCACATATCTTCTGTATATATGCATATATGGAAGTTTCACATATACGATAGATGCGCATATAAAGAAGATGTACATATAAGTAAGTTACACACATATAGAAGATATATATATATATATATATATATATATATATATATATATATATATATATATATATATATATATATATATATATAAGTTGTGCATATACGGTAGATGCACATATATAAAATATGCACATACATAATTTACAAATATATGGAAGATATGCCTATATACGAAAGTTACACATATACAAAAGTTGTGTATATATAGAAGATATGCACATATACGAAAGTTATGCATATATGGAGGTTGTCGTATATGAATATTATAGAAGTTGCACACTGCTTTTGTATTTGTAAAACTTTGGTATATGTGCATATATCAAAGTTTCACATATATAGAAGCTATGCACATATACCGAAGTTTCACATATACAGAAGTTGAGTAGAACTTCAGCCTCGCTATATTCACAAGTTTCGTATATGTGAATCTTCTATATATGTGCATCTTCTGTATATGCTCGTATCTTCTGTATATGCACAAATTCATATAAACCTATACAAAACTTTCACATATATATAAATTTAACATATACGAAAATTGTGCATATATGGATGCTGCATATATATAGTGGATGAAGTTGTGCATAAATTATGTTTATGTGCATCTTCCATATATGAACAACTTCTGTAAATGTGCATCTACCGTGCATATGCAACTTCCATATATGTGCATATATGGAATCTTCGTATACACAAAAGTTGTGCACAACTTCAACCTCTGTATATGTGCAACATCTGTTGATGCACATATATGAAAGTTGTGCATATACAAAATATATGCTCATATTTAGAATTTGTGCATATAAGGAAGATATGTGATACAAAATATGTGCTCATCTTTCATATTTTCATAATTTCCATATATATACATATATTTTGTATATGCGTTTATTTTTTATATGTGCATTTTTTCTTTATATGTGCATTATTCCATATATGTGCATATTTGTAAGTTCCACATATACAACAGAAGCACATATACAATATATGTGCATATACATAAGTTTCACATATATATAAGATATATGCATATACAAAAGTTATATAAAATATATACGCATATAAAAAATATATTTACATATATGGAAAGTGTGCATTTACAGAAGATATGTTCATTTTTAGTATATGCACAACTTATGTATATGCACAAATTACATATTTGAAATTTCTATTAAATTTCTACATGGTGTCAAAGCCCTAAAACCACATCAGAAACTGATTTCTCGAACCTCTCCTTTATAAATTTCAAATTGCAGCTTCAGTGAAACTATTTTCTATTGTGTCGAGAATATATATTTAAATGGATTTAGATTGGAGTATGTGAATATACATAAGTCATCGCTTCTATATATATATATGCATATGTATAAATTGTACATATATAGAAGATAGGTTATGTATAGACGCAACTATTGTATATGCAAGTATGTATGGAAGCATACATATACGAAAGATGGCTTCGATATATGTGTAACTTTTGTATATGTACATTTTACATATATGAACATAGATATAGAAACATACATATATGAAATATGGCTTCCGTGTATGTACATATTCAGCATATGCACATACATATGGAAGCATGCATATGGAAGCATTCATATATCGAAATCACACATATGTAGAGATATAAGTCCATTTATGAAAGTCAACTTCTATATATATTCAAAGGTCCATACAAAGGCTCATACATCGAATATGGATTATATATAGATATGGACTCCAACTTTCATATATACACACTTCCATAACTATGTGCATTTACAGAAGTTGCACATATATAGAAGATGACTTCTGTATATGTGCATATTTTATATATGAACAAATAAATAAACATGTATATGGAAACATGAATATACGGAAGATAACTTTCATATATGTGCAACTTTTGTATATGCACATAGTTATGGAAGCATGCCTATATGAAATATGGCTTTCATATCTATATAGAAACCATATTCGATGTATGGGCCTTTGTATAGACCTTTGTATATATATATATATATATATATATATATATATATATATATAGAAGTTTACTTTTATAAATGCAATCAGATTTCTACATATGTGTGATTTCCATATATGCATACTTCCATATGTATGTGTATATGCTGAAGTTGTGCATACACAAAAGCTATATTTCATATACGTATGTTTAGATATATACCTGAATAAATTTAAAATCTACATATAAAAAATGTATGCATATATGAAAGCCATATTTCGTATATGCATGCTTCTATATATATGTGCATATACAACACTTGTTCCTATACATAATCTATCTTCTATATATGTACAATTTATGTATATGCACATATATGTGGAAGCGATGAATTATGTATATGCACATACTCCAATATCAATCTGTTGAAAGATATTTCTTGACACGGAAGAAAATTGCTTCATTGAAGTTGCAATTTGAAATTTCTAAATGATAGGTTTAAGAAACTAGTTTCTAATGTGATTTTAGGGCTTTGACACCATGTAGAAATTTAATAGAGATTGTAAATATAGAAGTTGTAAATATATGGAAAATAAACATATCTTCCGTATTGTGAATATATTTTGTATATGCACATATATTTTGTATATCTACAACTTCTGTATATGTGTATATCTTCTGTATATGTGAAACTTTCCTATATATACATATACAAAAGTTGTAGATATATATAGAAGTTGTGCTCAACTTCAGTTACATGCATATACGATAGTCTCCAAATATGCACAACTTCTATATATGCATATATTTTCTATATATGCGTAACTTATGTATATGCACATCTACCATATATACACATGTATTGTATATGTGTAATTTAAAAATATGCACATATATGGAAGAAATGCACATATAAGGAAAAAATGCACATATACGAAACAAACGCATATACAAAAGATATATACATATAAATAATTATGCGTTTATAAAATATGTGCACATATTTTGTATCACATTTATTCTGTATATGCAAAACTTATATATATATATATATATATATATGTGCATGTATTTTGTATCTGCACAACTTTCATATATGTGCATATACAGAAGTTGCACATATACAAAATATATGCGCATATACGGAAGTTTCACATATAGAGAATATATGCACATATATGGAAGTTATGTATATACAGATGCTAATTATATACAAAGGTTTAAGTTGTGCACATTTCTTGTGTATGCGAAGCTTCTGTATATGCACATATATGGATGTTGCTCATGCATGGTAGATGCACATTTACAGAAGTTGTGAATATATGGAAAATTCACATATACATAATTTATGCGCAACTTCATCCAATGTATATATGCAACCTCCATATACACACAATTTTTGTGTATGCACAATTTCTATATATTTGGAACTTTCGTATAGTTTTATATGTCTTTTCCCATATACATAAGATATGCACATATAAAAAAGATGCATATATACGAAATTTGTGCCTATACAGAGGCTGAACGACTGCACAAATTTTGTATATGTGAAACTTCATTTTATGGACATAGCTTCTATATATGTGCAACTTCAGTATATGGACATATACAGAAGTTGTACATATACAAAATAAGTGTGCAAATTTTGTAATATATATATATATATATATATATGACAACCTACATATATGCATAACTTTCATATATGGGCATATCTTCTATATATACACAACTTCTGTATATGTGTAGCTTCCGTATATATGTGTAAATTCCTTATATGCACATCTTCTGTATATGTGCATCTATTGTATATGTGAAACTCCATATATGCACATATACAAAAAATGCACTTATACAGATGATATGTGCATATACAGAATATGTGCACATATACGAAATATGTGCATATACACATTTCACACAACTTATAGATATGTGCATCTTCTATATTGCATATATTCTGTATATGCACAACTTCCGCATATGCAAATATACTCCATATATGTGCAACTTTCTTATATGTGTATATATTAAAGTTGCACCCATATGGAAGCTATGCACATATAAAAAACGTGTGTATATGTGTGGATTGAAGTTGTGCATAGGTATGTGCATATACCAATGATATGAAAATATACGAAAATTGCGCATATATGGAAGATATGTGCATATACAAAAGATGCATAAATTTTATATATGTGCATCCTCTATATCACATATCTTTCATATTTACACAACTTTTGTATGTGCACATATCTTCTCTATATGTGCAACTTCTATATATGCACATATTGGAAGTTGCATATATGGAACATATTTTTTGCATATATGAAACTTTTTTATATATGGAAAGTTTAATTTAACATCATATAAGAAATTATTTGAACCACATACCCTTCTTTATGTTGGAAATTATAATTACTCCCGTATGCAAGAGTTGGCTAAATTTGAAGAGTTGTTTAACTATGTCAAGTCGAGCGAGTTTGAGTTAACTCATATTTTGGGAAAAGTTGAATTTATAGTGTGTGTGTGTATGTGAAGTTATTTTGGGTGAGTCACTAGAAGAAAATTTTGAAATACCCCTCACCAAGTTCATTGTAGTCATCATGTTTGGTTGATCAATTGAAGAGCCGCAACTCGTTTTGTGTGTGTAATTTTTTTACTTATCCTGTTTGTGTTTCCAACAATTTGGTATCATAGCCAAGGAAATAATACAGGATATGTGGAGCCTACAGAGCCAGTGAGAAGAGGGCCAAGTGAAGAATGTTGGAAAATTTGTTTTTGTAAATGCGTTGCAGAATTATCGCACTCACAAGGAGTGAAAAATGTGCAAGTTGGGTGTTAAAGTCACATGTTCTTAGTGCAGAAAGTGCAATAATTTGGGATAAACTTACATTGCAGAATAATTTTGGTGGCTATAATAGTTTCTAAAGTTCGAAGGGTATGCAAGCCGCGAGAAAAAAAAGTTAAAAAGATCGTGAAGAACTTTGTGAGAAAGTAAAAACTTGAAGTTTTTATTGTTGGGCATACTTTTTGAAGTTCATGTGGGCCATGTTGAGTAAAAATACGTTTGCATAGTCAAAATTCAAAAGAATCGCATGAAACCTATAATGAAAACATGCATATGGATGAAGGAGATGCAACAAAGAGTGCAGAGAGAGAATTTTAAGACTTTGTGTGAAATAGTGCAAGAGAATATAAATGCTCAAGGACTCCAATGTAATGTGGATGGTGAAGATGATGGTGATTCCCATTGTGACAAAATACAAGTGGATTATGACTGCAAAGTGAGATATGCATTAGTGAATTCAGGCGTAGTTGATGAATTTGGTGAAGTTGAAATTGTTAATGAGAACATGCATGCTTGGATATCTCACCATGGGGTGGATGAAAATTGTTTTGATGGTATGTGTAGTTTCTCTTTTGAAATACAGATTTTTAGTTGCATTATGGTGATGTCCATGCTTGATGAAGAATTGAAGGTTGAAGCTTCCACTGTAACAATTCTATGAAGAAGTTGAAACTCATAATGAAGTAGTGTGTGAACAAGCAACAACTGAGTTTGGAATATATAAATAAATCAATAAAGAAACAAGTGTTTTGGCAGATCAAACAATTTGAGTTTTTGAAGTTAAATTTGATGAAGATTCTTAATTTAGAGATTAGGTTAACTAGTGTCAGTGTGATATAACCGAATCAAGTGGGTTGCAATTGTAGTCTGCAGAGTAAATTAATTGTTTATTATTTTTTGAAGGAGTCTTGAGTAGTCTTAAAGTTTCCATAACCATCATTGTCACATCCAAAGTTGACATTCATGCATCGGATCCCTTATCATTTTCTAAGCCATTTTCATGCTTATTCAAAGGAGTCAAGCATGAATTTCATAGAGTTGTATATTATTGTAGCAAAATCGTTGCTATCGTTTGGGAGCCATCGCTAAAAAAATACTATATGATGCCTTGAAAAAGGATGGAAATTGGAATCTAATTAATCCTCCATTCAGAACCAAACCAATAATCTGCAAGTAGGTCTACAAGAACATGTGCAAAAATGATTGCTCAGTTGAAAATCATAAAGCTTGGATTGTGGAAAAATAATTTTCACAGAAGGAAGGGGCGGACTTGAGGATATTTTTTACCCCACAAAAAAATGTGATACCATCCAGACACTCTTTGCCTTGGAAGCTTATAACAGTTGGAAAATCCATCAAATGAATGTAAAAATTTCTTTCTTGAATGAAGATCCAGAAGAGAATGTTTTTATGTCCCAGGTAGAAGGATTTGTTGTGAAGGGTCAAGAACACAAATTATTCAGTCTTGTAAAATCCTTGTATGCCCTCATGAAAGAATCACGAGCCTAGTATGAGAAGTTAACTCAGCATATTTTGAAACTCAATTTCAAAAATTATGATCTTGATGATGCAACTTTGTTTGTTAAGAAATTTGGAAAATAATTGTATATATTGTGGTGGATGTAGATGATATTTTGATGAGAGCGAACAATGATAGATACATTTCATCCATAAATAAGGAGTTGAAGAAAAAGTTTGAAGTGATAGACTTGGGCTATGTTTACTACTATATTGGTATTGAAGTGGCTCAACATATGAAGTTTATATTCCTCTCTCAGAAGAAGTAAATTAGGGATTTGTTGAAAATGTTTTGTATGGCCGAGTGCAATTATTTGAATACTCCAATTGAAGAACTTAAAACTCACATCCATTGAAGGAAAATAATTTTAGGATGCAAAAAATAATAGAAAACTTGTAGGATGTATCAACTACCTAACTACTACAAGACCAAACATTTCATTTGTTGTTGGAATCCTATCTAGGTTTATGCAGAAATACTTATGAGGTACATTGGTCTAATAAAAAAAGAGTTATAAAGTAATTGAAGGGAACATATGTCTTTCGACTTAAGTATACACATGTGTGAAACATAAGCTTTATTGGATATTGTGATTCAGACTTAGATGTAGATAAAGAAACCGGGGTATCTACTTTAAGTTATGTTTTGAGACTTTGATGAGGAGTTGTATCCTATATGTCATGGAAAAAATCAGTTCCAGCATATTCGAAAATTGAGGCTGAATATGTGGTAGCAACTGAATAAAAAAAGGAAATTGTGTGGCTCAGGAAAATTATGGAATATTTGAAGGAGAACAAGTGCATTCAACTCCTATGATGATTTAAAACACTTCTCCAATAAATTTTTCCATGAAAAAAAGTTCCGTGATCGAATGAGACACATCAATTCAAAATACCATCTGATTCGACATCATGTTGAGAGCCTGAAAATTAAAATACACCATTGTTCCACAAATGAGCTGATTGTAGACATGTTCACCGAAGTGCTTGGAAGAGAAAAGTTCAAAAGGTTCATAACGATGCTTGGACTCTCCAACATCCCTTCAGATTAAAGGGGGAAATGTTCAAAACTAATCTTTGGGATTAGGTAATCCATGTAAAATAGTGTAACTATAAAATAAGGAGAATAGGAATATGAAGAGACAGTGGGAGATGAAGCCAAAATGTCTTTGCCTCTATGTAGATATATATGATTAACCTTAATGCAAAATCACAATTTTCTTTGAGGAGTTACCTCGTGGCCTGACATAAAATAAGGTAGAGAAATAAGAGGTAGAGCATGAATCTCTCTCTGAAGAACATAATGAAGATGTTTTTAACATTGATCTTGACTGTGCAGGTAAAGAATATAATAGTCCAACAAAAAGGGAATATGAATAACATGATGCTGGAAATAACATGGATGTTTTTGAAGACAGATATGAATTCATTGAAACCATTTTTGAGCAATGGAGTTAAGAAGAGATAATATTCTACTATGAAGAAATATGGCAGAAAGAAAGACAAGAATATGAAGCATCAGAAGTAAAAGAAAGAAGATAGTTCAAATATTAATAGTTGTGGCAAAAATCCATATTTGAATGAATATTCAAACAGGAAGTTGTAGAAGACAAGAATATATTATCTTTCAGCACAAATTCAAGACAAGTCAAGGAAAAATTGCAGTAGTAACATGTAAAGAAATATGGAACGTAGAACAAGAAACCACAGGGTGGAAACGTGAACCTGGGTTACACTTTTGTGAGAATTGCGGGTTGAAATTTTTTTTCGGAAATAGTTCGGCCGAACATTTTATCGAGTTCGGCCGAACTATTAAATAGTTCGGCCAAACTTGTTTTTAACGTTCGGCCGAACTCATGATTTCGTTTAGCCTGACGGCCTACTGACGGCGCGGGCAAACAGAATTGTTGCCGGAGATTGGAAAACTGGCAACTAAAGTTGGGCCGAAATTATATAAAAGTTCGGCCGAACTTATATAACAGTTCGGCCGAACATGGGGTTCGGCCGAACTTTTACATTTAAAATAGTTCGGCCGAACTATTTTCTATAAATAAATCACCCTTGAAGTTATGTGGTTTATTGTTCCCGCGTTTTCTCCTGTCGTTGTTTCTCCCGCGTTTTGTCCGTCGCAAGTGTTGTAGCTGTTTCTCGTCGCCGCGCTGGTGCTGTAGTTGTTTATCGTCGCCACCACGGTCATCCTCGTCGCCGCGATGGTGCTGTCGCTGTTTCTCATCGCCGCCACGGTCGTCCTCGTCCCACGGTCGCGTAATCGGGTATTACGAATCTGTAATTTCATAATTCTCCTCATTTCTTACACAATTTTTTATTCACGAATCCCTTCATAACTCATACAATGAAAAATTATAGAAATTTAACCCAATCCTTTCAACTTAATCAAACTAAGGAGTAGTTCACAATCTTGTTTTATCTTTTAGGACACATTTTGTTTACATCCTTCCTAGAGAAGGAATGCTAAGATCAAGCCTTACTTCATTGAACTATGGATTAGTAAAAAACTTGGTCCTGTAACTTGGTTCACAATCATATATCATGTTCAACCCTTCATTAGAAATTTATTTCTTGAATTTTGGCAAGAAGTATCAATATATTATTCTTCTTATACGAACAAACTAGTTTAAATCAAAAACACTCCTTTGATGGCTTCTTTACTGAACTGAGATATCTCGAGCCTGTTTTCCCAAGCCTCTAGGCTTCTGTTTGATCATCCCCTGAGGCCTTTAGACCTACTTCTACTTGCAACCTTCCTTCTTACCAATTCTGCCACAACACAAGGCTTATGTGGTCCTCATTTCTCTTCTGTCCTAAGGCTTTTCGACCCTCCTGCACTTCACAGTTGAAGCCACCAATATGTGGCTATGGGTTAGGCTAGACCTGATTTAGGGCTTTCAATCTCAAGCAAAATGAGAAGAGCTAATGAGAGAACAAACCCTGTAAATTCTGTAAATTGTAAATTCTGTAAATTCTGTAAATTCTGTATTAATAATCTTATCAAAATGTAAATTCTGTAAAGTTTTTAGATTTTTCTGTAAATTATTCTGTAAATTCTGTTGATTATTCTGTAAATTTTTTAGATTGTTCTGTAAATTATTCTGTAAATTCTGCAAATTATTCTGTAAATTGTAAATTCTATAAATTCTGTAAATTATGTATTAATAATCTTGTCAAAATGTAAATTCTGTAAATTTTTTAGATTTTTCTGTAAATTATTCTGTAAATTCTGTAGATTATTCTGTAAATTTTTTAAATTATTCTGTAAATTATTCTGTAAATTCTGTAGATTATTCTGTAGATTTTTTTAAGACTACAACTTCCATTGCCTGTATTCCCTGAAGTTTCAAAAATCAAACAGTAGATGCACACTGACTGCAACCATAGAATAGAAGCATGTACACTATTCTATTGTTATATTTTTATGATGTTGTTTAGTGATTCCACTAATCTTAGAAATGTTAATCTTTGAAGAAGATTTAGGCACTTTATAAAATTTTGATTTTAATTTGAAATATAAATATGCAATCACATTGTCTATACTTTTGAATCCTATTGACCAACCTTGTGGTCATTCATTGGACATCAATATATATATATATATATATATATATATATATAATTTCAGAAATAAAACATATTATTTATCGGTAATTGGAATGAAATTACATATTTCATGTTCAAAGAGAACTTCCCTGTAGTCCTACATTTTCCATAAAGTTGAAGGTCACCAAACAATTGCGGTCAATAATTTTTTGGTCCATTCCATTCTCAAGTGCTAAAATCTCTAGCATTTCAAGTTTCTGGTTATCATAGCTATTAAGGAATGAAAAAGGACACTAGTATTGATATATTGCTTCCATTATATCATTCTTTTTGAAGGTTGATTCCATCTTTGTTGAAGTATATTTGTCTAAATACTTATCTACAAGGGCACATTGTGTATTGTGGTGCATGTTGTGTATCTCTTGTTGTGAATCTCAAGTTACTTAAAAATTTGGTCACCTAGTATGCTTAATGAGCTTGGAATTACACTTTAGAAAGAATCCAATTACAATTGAGACTTAAGTTCTACCATCTTAAAATAAGAATTCATGAATTTGATAGCGAGATATGTTTTAGCTTTCGATTGTGTTTACATCTGTTTTTGTGTAGCACATATATTGTTGACTATATCTTGGTTCCACAAAACAACAATGTTTTAGTTATTTGGGGACTCTTTATTTCCTTTATTTTGTTTTCTAAAGGAAGATATTTGGTGGTTATTTTTGCTTAATATTAAGCCTCTCATGCCTTCTGTAGACCTTCAGAACTTGAGTTTTTTGTTTAAGCTCTTGGACACCTACAATCTTGCAATTGTGAATCTTCTCTATTTTCATCTTGCTTCTATTCTAAGTACAAAATGGCATTGAGAAATATACTTTGTTTCCCTGTTGTACACCTTACGAGTTCAAGTTTTCAGTTTTTTTCATTATTTTTTATCCTTTAAGCTCTTGGACACCTAGAATCTTGTAATTGTGAATTTCTCGTGCTTTCATGTTGTAGCTTTTCTAAGGACAAAATTGACAAAGAAATATGCTTTGGTTCCTCGTTGGAGACCTTGGGAGCTAAATTATTTTTATTTTATTTTATTTTATTCCTTTTTCGTAAACCTCTTGGACACTTAGAATTTCGCAATCGTGAATTTCCGTAACTTTCATCTTGCAGTTTTTCTAAGAAGTAGCACAAAGGACAACTAAATCATTTGGGTTATATGTAGATAAAATGTAACAGCCTAACCCTTGCCATCAGTGGGGATTTGGTTGGTTGGTAAATTGATGGTGCTTGTTGGTTTCCACATGTGTCATTTCCTTATTATTTAGATGGTTTCAAAGATGGATTATTAATTATTGTTTCATTAAATTGCAGAATATTGAAGACTTTATGTATATTTATACTGATATTGAAAGAAACACTTTTTGGATAGATCTCTATTTCCCATAGTATCATAGATTTAAACCCCATAGTACATTGGAGTTAAAACAAATATATATAATTTTAGTTTTCACATTTAGCTATGATTATTTCACATCCAAATTCATATTTTAAGGAATATTTATTTTTTTTGAATTTATTGAATGTTTGAGTCCTAGGTAGCTTAGAATCCTACTTGTTTTCAAAATAAGGATGCACTCCCATTTGATTCTCACGAATATGTTGTAATCATGAGGCTCTCGCTCAAGAGTGGACCTTCGCAAAATCTTGTGACGTCTTGTCACAAACAAAACCATCAAACTGAAAACACATCATTTTTCTCCTTCAAAGAAAAAAAATTCACATCATGTGAATATGTCCATGTACTCTTACATATTGGTGTACAAAACCATCAACCAAACACAAGTTGACAAAACATGCCTCTTCAAACAACTGACTTTTAAGTCAAATAATAGAGCTCATGTACAAATTTCCATATTTGTTGCATTTAAGTGTGTCTAACATAACTCTTATTTCAACATCTTGCTTCATGCAACATGCACCATACTTTGAATTTGAAAAGAAATTCATGAAACATCAAAATGCATGCTAGGCCTTAATTGGATAAGAAATATTTAACCATTTGTCAGAAAACCATTTCAATGGCGCTTCTTTTTCTTTCAACTATGTTGAATTTAGTTTTTAGTTATATTTTTAATGTTGGAGAAAATAACTATTTATTTCATGTGTAATTAGATAAGTGATTTCATGTGTTAGGGTTGTGGATTCAGACATTGAAACAACACCATATTTCAAATTTAAAAATGATGGTTTGAGTCCTAGATAGCTTAGAATCCTACTTGTTTTCAAAAGAAGGATGCACTCCCATTTGATTCTCATGGATAGGTTGTAATCATGAGGCTCTCACTCAAGTGTGGACCTTCGCAAAATCTTGTGACGTCTTGTCACAAACAAAACCATCAAACTGAAAACACATCATTTTTCTCCTTCAAAGAAAAAAAAAATTCACATCATGTGAATATGTCCATGTACTCTTACATATTGGTGTACAAAACAATCAACCAAACACAAGTTGACAAAACATGCCTCTTCAAACAACTGACTCTTAAGTCAAATAATAGAGCTCATGTACTTTCAACATCGTGCTTCATGCAACATGCACCATACTTTGAATTTGCAAAGAAATTAATGAAACATCAAAATACATGCTAGGCCTTAATTGGATAAGAAATCTAACCATTTGTCAACAAACCATTTCAATGGCGCTTCTTTTTCTTTCAACTATGTTGAATTTAGTTTTTAGTTATATTTTATATTTTGGAGAAAATAACTATTTATTTCATGTGTATTAGATTAGTGATTTCATGTGTTAGGGTTGTGGATTCAGGAATTGAAACAACACCATTATATTTCAAATTTAAAAATGATGGTTTGAGTCCTAGGTAGCTTAGAATCCTACTTGTTTTCAAAATAAGGATGCACTCCCATTTGATTCCCACGAATAGGTTGTAATCATGAGGCTCTCGCTCAAGAGTGGACCTTCGCAAAATCTTGTGACGTCTTGTCACAAACAAAACCATCAAACTGAAAACACATCATTTTTCTCCTTCAAAGAAAAAAAAAATTCAAATCATGTGAATATGTCCATGTACTCTTACATATTGGTGTACAAAACCATCAACCAAACACAAGTTGACAAAACATGCCTCTTCAAACAACTGACTCTTAAGTCAAATAATAGAGCTCATGTACAAATTTTCATATTTGTTGCATTTAAGTGTGTCAACATAACTCTACTTTCAACATCTTGCTTCATGCAACATGCACCATACTTTGAATTTGCAAAGAAATTCATGAAACATCAAAATACATGCTAGGCCTTAATTGGATAAGAAATCTAACCATCTGTCAGCAAACCATTTCAATGGCACTTCTTTTTCTTTCAACTATGTTGAATTTATTTTTTAGTTATATTTTTAATGTTGGAGAAAATAACTATTTATTTCATGTGTAATTAGATTAGTGATTTCATGTGTTAGGGTTGTGGATTCAGGCATTGAAACAACACCATTATATTTCAAATTTAAAAATGATGGTTTGAGTCCCAGGTAGCTTAGAATCCTACTTGTTTTCAAAATAAGGATGCACTCCCATTTGATTCTCACGAATAGGTTGTAATCATGAGGCTCTCACTCAAGAGTGGACCTTCGCAAAATCTTGTGACGTCTTGTCACAAACAAAACCATCAAACTGAAAACACATCATTTTTCTCCTTCAAAGAAAAAAAAATTCACATCATGTGAATATGTCCATGCACTCTTACATATTGGTGTACAAAACCATCAACCAAACACAAGTTGACAAAACATGCCTCTTCAAACAACTGACTCTTAAGTCAAATAATAGAGCTCATGTACTTTCAACATCTTGCTTCATGCAACATGCACTGGATACTTTGAATTTGCAAAGAAATTAATGAAACATCAAAATACATGCTAGGCCTTAATTGGATAAGAAATCTAACCATTTGTCAGAAAACCATTTCAATGGCGCTTCTTTTTCTTTCAACTATGTTGAATTTAGTTTTTATTTATATTTTTAATTTTGGAGAAAATAACTATTTATTTCATGTGTAATTAGATTAGTGATTTCATGTGTTAGGGTTGTGGATTCAGCCATTGAAACAACACCATTATATTTCAAATTTAAAAATGATGGTTTGAGTCCTAGGTAGCTTAGAATCCTATTTGTTTTCAAAATAAGGATGCACTCCCATTTGATTCTCACAGATAGGTTGTAATCATGAGGCTCTCGCTAAAGAGTGGACCTACGCAAAATCTTGTGACGTCTTGTCACAAGCAAAACCATCAAACTGAAAACACATCATTTTTCTCCTTTAAAGAAAAAAAAAATTCACATCATGTGAATATGTCCATGTAATCTTACATATTGGTGTACAAAACCATCAACCAAACACAAGTTGACAAAACATGCCTCTTCAAACAACTGAATCTTAAGTCAAATAATAGAGCTCATGTACAAATTTCCATATTTGTTGCATTTAAGTGTGTCAACATAACTCTACTTTCAACATCTTGCTTCATGCAACATGCACCATACTTTGAATTTGCAAAGAAATTCATGAAACATCAAAATACATGTTAGGCCTTAATTGGATAAGAAATCTAACCATCTGTCAGCAAACCATTTCAATGGCGCTTCTTTTTCTTTCAACTATGTTGAATTTAGTTTTTAGTTATATTTTTAATGTTGGAGAAAATAACTATTTATTTCCTGTGTAATTAGATTAGTGATTTCATGTGTTAGGGTTGTGGATTCAGGCATTGAAACAACACCATTATATTTCAAATTTAAAAATGATGGTTTGAGTCCTAGGTAGCTTAGAATCCTACTTGTTTTCAAAATAAGGATGTACTCCCATTTGATTCTCACGGATAGGTTGTAATCATGAGGCTCTCGCTCAAGAGTGGACCTTCGCAAAATCTTGTGATGTCTTGTCACAAACAAAACCATCAAACTGAAAACACATCATTTTTCTCCTTCAAAGAAAAGAAAAATTCACATCATGTGAATATGTCCATGTACTCTTACATATTGGTGTACAAAACCATCAACCAAACACAAGTTGACAAAACATGCCTCTTCAAACAACCGACTCTTAAGTCAAATAATAGAGCTCATGTACTTTCAACATCTTGCTTCATGCAACATGCACCATACTTTGAATTTGCAAAGAAATTAATGAAACATCAAAATACATGCTAGGCCTTAATTGGATAAGAAATCTAACCATTTGTCAGCAAACCATTTCAATGGCGCTTCTTTTTTTTTCAACTATGTTGAATTTAATTTTTAGTTATATTTTTAATTTTGGAGAAAATAACTATTTATTTCATGTGTAATTAGATTAGTGATTTCATGTGTTAGGGTTGTGGATTCAAGCATTGAAACAACACCATTATATTTCAAATTTAAAAATGATGGTTTGAGTCCTAGGTAGCTTAGAATCCTACTTGTTTTCAAAATAAGGATGCACTCCCATTTGATTCTCACGGATAGGTTGTAATCATGAGGCTCTCGCTCAAGAGTGGACCTTCGTAAAATCTTGTGACGTCTTGTCACAAACAAAACCATCAAACTGAAAACACATCATTTTTCTCCTTCAAAGAAAAAAAAATTCACATCATGTGAATATCTCCATGTACTCTTACATATTGGTGTACAAAAACATCAACCAAACACAAGTCGACAAAACATGCCTCTTCAAACAACTAACTCTTAAGTCAAATAATAGAGCTCATGTACAAATTTCCATATTTGTTGCATTTAAGTGTGTCTAACATAACTCTACTTTCAACATCTTGCTTCATGCAACATAGTTTGAATTTGCAAAGAAATTCATGAAACATCAAAATACATGCTAGGCCTTAATTGGATAAGAAATCTTTAACCATTTGTCAGCAAACCATTTCAATGGCGCTTCTTTTTCTTTCAACTATGTTGAATTTAGGTTTTAGTTATATTTTTAATGTTGGAGAAAATAACTATTTATTTCATGTGTAATTAGATTAGTGATTTCATGTGTTAGGGTTGTGGATTCAGGCATTAAAACAACACCATTATATTTCAAATTTAAAAATGATGGTTTGAGTCCTAGGTAGCTTAGAATCCTACTTGTTTTCAAAATAAGGATGCACTCCCATTTGATTCTCACGGATAGGTTGTAATCATGAGGCTCTCGCTCAAGAGTGGACCTTCGGAAAATCTTGTGACGTCTTGTCACAAACAAAACCATCAAACTGAAAACACATCATTTTTCTCCTTCAAAGAAAAAAAAAATTCACATCATGTGAATATGTCCATGTATTCTTACATATTGGTGTACAAAACCATCAACCAAACACAAGTTGACAAAACATGCCTCTTCAAACAACTGACTCTTAAGTCAAATAATAGAGCTCATGTACTTTCAACATCTTGCTTCATGCAACATGCACAATACTTTGAATTTGCAAAGAAATTCATGAAACATCAAAATACATGCTAGGCCTTAATTGGATAAGAAATCTAACCATTTGTCAGCAAACCATTTCAATGGCGCTTCTTTTTCTTTCAACTATGTTGAATTTAGTTTTTAGTTATATATTTAAATTTGGAGAAAATAACTATTTATTTCATGTGTAATTAGATTAGTGATTTCATGTGTTAGGGTTGTGGATTCAGGCATTGAAACAACACCATTATATTTCAAATTTAAAAATGATGGTTTGAGTCCTAGGTAGCTTAGAATCCTACTTATTTTCAAAATAAGGATGCACTCCCATTTGATTCTCACGGATAGGTTCTAATCATGAGGCTCTCGCTAAAGAGTGGACCTTCGCAAAATCTTGTGACATCTTGTCACAAACAAAACCATCAAACTGAAAACACATCATTTTTCTCCTTCAAAGGAAAAAAAAATTCACATCATGCGAATATGTCCATGTACTCTTACATATTGGTGTACAAAACCATCAACCAAACAAAAGTTGACAAAACATGCCTTTTCAAACAACTAACTCTTAAGTCAAATAGTAGAGCTCATGTACAAATTTCCATATTTGTTGCATTTAAGTGTGTCTAACATAACTCTGCTTTCAACATCTTGCTTCATGCAACATGCACCATACTTTGAATTTTCAAAGACCTGAATTCTCCACCCCCCATTAAAATGACCCTACAAGTTGATTCTTTCAATTTTTTCACTCTATAAGCATCAACGTGCGATTATGCATGATGGAGAATCTCTAGCGCTTTCCCTTGTTAATATATTTAATAATATCAATATTTATTTAAAAGTATCAATAGTATTTCGACTAGGAGATTTGAACAATGAGATGTCGTCGAAATACTATTGACACTTTTAAATAAATATTGAGATTATTAAATATATTAACAAGGGAAAGCACTAGATATTCTCCATCATGCATAATCGTACGTTGGATTTGGTGATAATTGTCTCCATATTTTGGCTTTCTGACCCGCAAAACATAATTATTTTACAAGGGAGGGAAGGAGGGATGATCACATTGACTTGCTCGATGACATGTCTATGAAGATTAACTACCTCAAGAACTATTTTTTGCGTAGGGAAAGAGACACATTCCCATGTCTGAGCATGAAAACGTTCTTTGATATTGTTAATGCCTCTAGTGTTTACTTCTACAAGTTCTATAGGCAGAGTCTGTAAAGGGCCAGGTAGCCTCCGGATCTCATCTTTTATGAAAGGTGACATATCTAGTAAATGCCCCTGCAGTCAATCTCTGGAATGGATCTAAATAGAAGTTCTTCATTTTAATATCCGTAAAACACAACAACTTTAAGGTAAACTATGTACATTTTCCATTCATCATGAACACAAACCTCACAAGCCTCCTTGGCTTTGGAGCATTTTCCATGTTTTCCATAACCAAGACCCAAATAATTAGGCCCTTCTTGAAGAACATTTGGCTCAACTATGCCTTGTACATGCTTGCCTTTAAAACCCTTTACTTTCATAGCACATTTTCATCAAAAAATTGGACCTTATTCCTCTAATGTCTCTAATGTCTCTCAAAAGCACGTACACATTCATTTTCAGAGGAAATTGAAGGTAGAAACCAATAGCTAATTCTTCTAACTGACCTTGACTAAAATGAGCTAAATTGTACTTTGATACGAACTTGATTTAAATTTTCCACCCCACATTAGGCGCCAATGATTATAACCTTTAATGGGCTAGCACTGGTTTGTAATCATCATCTCAAAATGACCTAGTAGATGAAAAATTACCATGTTTGTAATCATCGTTTCACACCATCTACATATGACCCTTCTACACATTATATGATTGAATTTATGGTAGGTCATCCCTTCTATCTAGACCATGATTGATTGTGATATTAGGTGAATAAAGGAAATTTGATAAGGAAGGGATCACTATAAGTTTGTCCTCCTCCACCCACTCCATATCCAGTGATTGCCTATTTTTTCTCTTCCAACATTTTATTTTGGAAATTCATTTTGGTAGTTAATTCTACTAATAGTCACAACACACCTGGAAGTCAAAGAAATTGTTATATACACTACTAAATTCAATTAACATTGTTTGTTATTGGACTTTACAATAAAAAACAACGTAGAGTTCATTAATGTAGTAGTGTATATGATAATTATATGTATAGTGGTGTGGCTATCGATAAAATTAGCTGCTAATGAATTTCGAGAATAGAAAGTTGGAAGTGGAAAATTGAGAAATCACTAGCTATGGGGCGGATGGAGGAGGACAAACTAGAAACTATCTTATGCCTATAAATTGTATTTTATTCACCTGTTGTCACAATCATTCATGGGATAGGTAGAGAGGATGACATTCCAAAAATTCATGCATATAAAATGTAGAAGGGGTCATGTATGAGATGGTGTGAAGTGATGATGATTGACATGGTAAATTTTCATCTGCCAAGTCATTTTTAGATGATGATGACAAACCAATATTAGCCATTTTAAGGTTATAATAATTAACAAGAAATATGGGGAAGGAAATTCAAATGTCTCATCATGGAAATTATAAAAATTGTAAGGATGGGGTTATAAGCGTTATGGAAATTCTAAGTGCCAAATTCTAAGGAACAAGCCATATTTGCTTCTCAAAAAATTTATTTGATATATTCTTAAAAACCAAGTACAAATTTTAGTAATCCTAGAATCATGCTTTACATAAGGTAAAATTGGGGAACTCATGACTTGTACTATAGATAAAAAAACATTTACACTTACCAAAAAATATATGATAAAAATTAACAAACTACATTTAAGCTTAAGCTTAAGGGGATATAATCATTCTTGCCTTCCATATAGATAATGAAAATGATTGTTCTAAGTCTCATGTTGCTTCTCATGTTATTTTATAAACCTTGGTTGAAAAGAAAAATAGGAGGGCTGAAATGTAAGAAATATAGAACATACTGGATTTAACAGCCCCAAACTAGATTTTACTCTGAGGTATTGATTTTTTGAAATCTATTTTGTGAATGTCGACCAATAGATATATATCATGGAGGATGAAAGACGAAGATCAGCCGAATCCCATATGGAGGCTTAGGGATCGGAGGATGTTCACGGTATTTAAATATAATCTTAAATCTCCATACATGTGTGTATATATGGAATTGATTTTTTTATTAACTTTGTGAGTGAAATTAGTTGTTAATAAGTTTCATATTTTAATTTTTAGGAGGCAAGAGGAGAAGGCTTTCTACTCCATCCATGGAGCGTGGCCAAGGTTCAATCGGTCGAGGTATGAGTGGTAGCAGGTTGCGGGAAGGGGGTGATATTTATTCCCCTGAAGGCCAATCAACGGCTGCTGGTTCTCAACAGGGTCACTGTGGGTATGGTTCTCAGCAGCATCATTCTGGGGTTGGTTCTCAGCAGGGTCATGTTGGAGATGATGTTAACCAACAACATCAAGGTTGCCATCAATTTCAATATTTTTTCATTAAATTTGTGCAACTTTTTTTACACGTGTTTTTTCTAATATACGAAATTTTATATATATTGATGCAGAGGCTGAAAATGTTTGAGCCAATGGTCAAAAAAGACGCAGGGCAGCGCGCTACATTGAAGAAGAAGGCTGTCAACCCTCCACAACTTATCCGGCTGAGATTACTGATATACCATGGGAAATGGACATGGAGGAATGCACCTTACAAAGGTGTGAAAGCCTTCATGCAAAATTGCAAAGAGATCTCGAGGCTTTGCCTCTACCTGCTGAGAGTAGACAAAGCCTCAAAATAGTTACACATTCATTGAGTGAAATGGTAAAAGTGTACAAAAATTTGGGGCCAACGACTGATTCGTTTGTAGAAGTGATGAGAAATAGAAAAAAAACAGTGATAGGTCCCGATAAATGGCAGGACATAAAACGGAAAGTAAAAAGAGATGATGCTAAGTCAATGTTTAATTATAAGGAAGGGCCAAAAAGAAAAATGTTGAAGGTGCAGTATTTCAAGCACCCAGACAAAGCAAAATATTTGTATGATCGACATCTTCTGGCCTTTGGAAGGATTCCATGGAACGATGAGGTTCCTCTTTATTTTGCACAAATGTTTTATGCATAATTTTTTTTGGGTATGAAACCCGACTACAATGACCTTCCTTCAGAATTTTTTGGCCCGGGGAGAGGTCGATTATATCAACGTAAGGGCGCTAAGCGAGATGTGGAGTTGCCTCGCCCTGAGCCGCCATTGGTGAGTCCACCGTCTCAAGTCGAAACCCTGCGATCAGAGATGGATGCGACTTCTCAAATAAGTCGTGAAGCAAGAGATGTTATGATCGAAAATGTTCATAGCGGATTGAGTGGAGTCGATATTGGCTTAAATTGACAAAGAGCACGTGAAAATGCACGTGCCAATTTTTTTTATCATACAGATGAGGAGATTTACAACATGAATGTTGAAGATCTCCGAACATACGCAATAAATTGTCGCAATGGTCTGCAAGACCTAATTTTTTGTGAGGAAGAGGGCATTGGAACGGTATGTGTTAGTGACCTTAGGGTTTGAAATTATATTTACATATACATGTGTAAAATTTGTAACAAATACATGTGTATGTACACATGTATACATTTATTTGTATGTGTACATTAATCTAACAAAAATGAATGATTATATGTTAAAACACCATTTGCAGTTCTCAGGCATGATGCGTGATGAAACTATTAATATTATGTTCAGGACCTCTGGCTCAAACGATGCAGATGGGTCTGACCATCATGATATGTTGGCACATGTATGTTAGTTTTTTTTAAGTGACTCTAAAATAAATAATTGTTGCCACACATGTACATCTATGTATATATATATAATTCGATAAAATGTTTTAACAGGTACCGATTCCATCTGATGTTTTTGGGATGGTGGTACCTTCTTCTTCCTTACGAGATATACCTTCTACTTCATTGGGAGATGTAAAAGTATGGAAAATTTTTCACAAGTTCAAAATTTATGTTACCTCAAAAAGTTCCATTAAAAATTGAGATATATAGAGAGAGATCTATATTTTGAGTTATTTAAAATTTTTTGAATTTAGGTTCGTATAGAAGATTTTTTTAATCCGAGGAATTTAGCGACGGAGATAGGAACATCCACGTCATTTGAAGAAGTTGTCTTTAGTTCTTTTTTTTAATATTATTGTTCAAATAAGTTTATATATGTAAACGTGCATTTTCATTTGAAAGTTTTTAATTTATATAAATTATTTATGTATATATATATATTTATATTTAACTGTACATGTATATTGTACAGGTTACCACTGCAGATGTTTCTATGGCAGAACTTGTTCATCAAATGGAGAGGCAACCTTACGAGGTATTGCGTGATTTTTTTGTTATATTTTGTTTTTTACATGAAGTTCTAGATATATATATATTCTCATTCATTTTTAAAACTTCAAATTTTAATGTTCAAGTACATGTGCATTGTGTATGTAGGTTTCCTATTTACAGGATAGGGAGCTAACCAAGACCCAGAGGCTAGATCCTCCATTTGATGGACAATATTTACAGTAGATTTGATTTGATTTCAAAATTTAGATGGTTTTAAAATTTGTTAAACTTGATACAATTTGATACTTGAGTGAGATTTACAATTTTTGGACATATTTTATTACAATATGTTTTTTGGACATATTTTTGGACATATGTTAAATGTTTTTGTTGGATAGTTGAATTATAATTGGCATGGCATGTGATATTTAATGTTAAATGTTTTTGTTGGATAGTTGAATTATAATTGGCATGGCATCTCAAGTTTTTAAAACTACATGAATGATAGAATGTGAACCTACATTTTCACATGTGGTAAATTGAAATGTTACTTGTAACAAGACAATCCCCATTGATTTCATTACAATATATGTTGATTTCTGATTTGATATAATTGCATGTATGATGGTACATTACTTGTAAAGTCATTGGATTAATAGTGTTCATTGATTTTAGTGTTCTTTGGATGGTTTTAGTACTTTTGGCATGTGAATGTGAAGTAATTTTGTCATCTGAATTACATTTGACATGTGATATTTAATGTTAAATGTTTTTGTTGGATAGTTGAATTATAATTGGCATGGCATGTGATATTTAATGTTAAATGTTTTTGTTGGATCTAGTTGAATTATAATTGGCATTCCATCTTAAGTTTTTAAAACTACACGAATGATAGAATGTGAACATACATTTGCACATGTGGTAAATTGAAATGTTACTTGTAACAAGACAATCCCCATTGATTTCATTACAGTATATGTTGATTTCTGATTTGATATAATTGCATGTATGATGGTACATTACTTGTAAAGTCATTGGATTAATAGTGTTCATTGATTTTAGTGTAAGCGCAAAAAAATATTGACAATGTAGAACGATTTTTGTGTTATAATAATTAAACCTAATAATATTGGAGAGCAAGAGAGACTTGAGGTATGGTGTTTACTACAAGAGTTCGAGCTAAATATTTAAATGGTTTATCTATCTTTCATAAAATAGTTTAAGATTGATCACAAGAATTAAGAGAATGTCTCGGTCCATCATTGGTATGGCTTATGCTGCAACCATGAAGTCTCGTCCCAACACCATAGAATGATCATCCATGTCAATGAATCTTAAGTCTATCTTTCCAAACCATGACCCTACTCTCACATGTGTGCCTTTCATGACACCAGTCACTGCTTTCATCCTCGAGTTGACTGCCTTGAAAGCACTCAACTCTTTCTCGATGCTAGCCTTCCTCTTTCTAAGAGATGAAGCTGCCTTTTGACTTAGGAAGCTATGGGTAGCCCCCGTGTCTATCAAAGCAGAGAAATTTTTCCCATGTACGGTTGTAGACATGAATCTCAAGTCCAAGGAACTTTCATCATCATTCCTTCTCCTTGTCTTGCGCCTTACTTCCGCAATCTTCTTCAACATTTCCTCTTCCAATATGTCTTTCGAACTAGCCCTTGGCTTAACAGTGCTTTTCACATATCTCTTCTCATGAAGCTCCATAGAACAGTTCGATCCTGGGTCTGCTTGAATTGGTTCAAGCTCTTTCCTTTTCGAATTCTCTCTAATTGTTGCAATACGACATATATTGACTCCTTCCAAACGAAGTGCACCAATCCTCATAGTGTGGTCATCTTCTTTTCCAAGTGTGCCAACACATGCATTTTCTTTCTTCAAACCAATAGGTTTCGGATCAAGAAATTCCCTCTTGATCTTATCTTCCATGTTCTTGACTTTAGCCTACAACATGGTGCTTCTTTCCTTCAAGTGAGCCCTTTCCATAAAGATTTCCTGATGTCTTTGTTCACCTTGTCGTATCTCCATGTTAAGCTTTTCAATTTCAGCAGTTTGTCTAGAAATTCCATCCTTGGAATTTCTTGGGTGAAAAACAAAGTAGGTTGAACCATGTTTGGTCTAGTGCATTGGAATTCATTAAAGAATTGGTCATTGGCGCCGCTTCAAGCTAGGAGTGAGCATCGTCACCAACCTAAATTGAATATTTTACACTCCCTAGGGTGAATGATACTTTAAATTGATTGACAGTCTAAGACTTTCGAATTTTTTCGAATGCCAAATGATCTTACAAAGTTAGTATTTATAATATCCTAGTAGGTCATTCAGTGACAACTTTTACCGGAAACTTGAAACAACTTTGGCATGTGATATTTAATCTGTTAAATGTTTTTGTTGGATTGTTGAATTATAATTGGCATGGCATGTGAAGTTTTTAAAACTCGAGTTTTGGATGGTTTCAATCTACATTTTGCATGGGATATTTAATGAACTTTAAATGTTAAATGTTTTAATGATGCACAATATATAATCAAAAGGGTTTTAAAACTTAAAGTTTTGGATGGTTTCAATCTACAACTTAAAGTTTTGGATGGTTTCAACCTACATTTGCACATATGGTAAATTGAAATTATGTTACTTTGTAACAAGACAATCCCCATTGATTTCATTGTATATGTTGATTTCTAATTTGATATAATTGCATGTATGATGGTACATTACTTGTAAAGACATTGGATTAATACTGTTCATTGATTTTAGTGTAAGCGCAAAAAATTATTGACAATGTAGAACGATTTTTGTGTTATAATAATCAAACCTAATAATATTGGAGAGTAAGAGAGATGAGGTATGGTGTTTACTACAAGAGTTCGAGTAGGTCATTCGGTGACAACTTTTACTGGAAACTTGAAACAAAGAGAATCTATCTTTGGCTAGGACATCATGTAAGATGCCTGACATAAACAGTAAAATTGTACTTAAAAGCTAAGATTCGGGCAAGTGGGGACAACCACTTGTTATCTCGTCCCTTGGAGGCTAGGCCATATGGGGACCGAATCTGACTTTACAAAATAAAGTGAAATAATTTGTACCATATGGTCGGAGAACATATACAAGAACAATTAATATACAAGAATAATTAATTTCATTTTAGAATATATATATATATATATATATATATATATAATATATATATATATATATATATATATATATATATATATATCCAATACATATTTAACATTTTTAATCAATGCACATGTATAGAAAAACTACTTTCAGTTGATACTAGAGCACGTGCTTGTACCCAAACAATTTGTAACATCTGCAAACCACAAATAACATAAGCAACTCAATTTTTAGTTGAGTACTGAAAGTTCTAAAACATATTTAATCCAAAGATAATAAATTGTTGGACACTTCACTCAAAAAAATTCTAATGGAATTCCATCCTCAATAATCCATTCATGATCAGATTTTGACATTTTCCATTTCTTAATTTTTGATTTTTTCTTTGATTGAACTTCTATCAACTTTATGCGTGCCGCACACACCAAGTGACTATATTGACAACTTATGGAATCAGGTTCATAGTCTTCGAAGTAAACAAAGTCTTCACTTTGACGAGTTTGTTTGAAAAAATAACCTTTCAGTATAATAGACCCTTTGTCATACCGAAATCCGTGATCATTATAGTCTTGTAATAATTTCATTTTTTGTTCAGTGCAACGCATCAAATAATACTTCACATTTTCATCGTTGTCAATAGGTGCAATTACAGCAAAAACATCTCCTGCACAATAAAATAAATTTAACATTTAATATATGCATATTTAAATTTATTTGTAGATCTTTAAATCATTAAAAATTAATTCAAATGTTACCTTCTCTAACAAGATCAGAAACTCGATCACCATCGAATGATATTGTAGTTTCATCTGATTCCATTTCTTCAAACATTGCAACAGACATTTTTCCCTTTGTATTTAGCTCTGTATGTTTCCAATCGTTCACATACATTTTGTTTTCATAGATGTCATTGGATTTTGTGTTGTCTATGCAAACATCACAAAAACAAGAATATTTTATTTTATCCAATGCAAACACATTTGTGGACAATTTTGTTTGAATTGAATGCAATTTTCGAGTGCCTTTTATTGTTCCAACTTCATTTCCAATTGATCTATTTATGTCTCCGATTCCAATATGCCAGAAAAACCTTTATATGGAAAATTAGAAAAAGAATTTGTAAATATGATATCAAAATACAATTAAAAATAATCATTGCATGATAAATGTACAATGTTTAAAAATAGATTTCCAATATAAACTAAATTGAATGTACCTTCGCACTTCTCTTGATGGGTTAATCTCATGGCTTAGAGCAGTTTTGCACCATTGAACAACTTCTTCAGTGTTCACAAGTCGGCGTGCAAAGTGGTTCATTTGATATCTTTGAAGTACTCGTTTTATGCATGCTCCTGCACCGTCATGTTCTCCTTTTCCATGGCCAGTCTCAAAGAAATTCCAACAATGTTTAATGCAAGTTTTCTTATGAAGACGACACAACCAAAAAAATGATCATGCAGATTTGAATTGACCTGCGCATCCGTCTAACCATATCCAATGTTCATTGAATGTTATTCCATGATTTTTCAATGAATCATAAATTCTTCCAAAACAATGTTGTACAAAACATGTATCATGTGTACGATCGTCACTAATATAAAAGTGATATTCTTTAATGATATGTCGATTTTCACTCATGCTTTCTATATGATCGACATTTTGTTCAGCATGTCTATATAGAATATGGACGAGCATGGAGACTTGGTCAGAGTGATAATATTCACTCTGAATTTCTTTTTGTGGAATAAATGTGTAGTTTTCTGCAAAATCAATCACTAACAAAATGGTTCCTGGTGGAAAAACTTCACGAGATTTTTTGAATTGCAAGTCTTGCCATCGAGCTCTATGGGAATGCTTGGTGTATTTGTAAATTTCTGCCTCAAACTTTCTCAAAAAGTCTATTAGAAAAATTTCGTCTTCTCGTAATTCGATTCTTTTAACACTATCTGCACCTTGAATCGATGTACTGATATATTCATATCTCTTCCATTTCACTTTCATGTTGGACAATGATTGATCATTTATATCAATATGATATTTGTTTTCAAATCTAGTCAAATTTCCACAATCATCGCATTTTTTACCACCAACACATTTCTTTTTGTAAAATAGTTCATCGCTTTCTCTTTCACATAGAATTTGAGATATGAATTCACGGATAGTGGAAGGAGGAGGTGAATCCTTCCATAATGTTCTACCGAAATCAAGGAATGTGTCATAATATAATTCAAATTCCACATGATAATGGCAACAACAAGTGTCGCGTACGGTGATAGGTTTTACATACCATGGTTTTTGTTGAACAAAAGCACTAAGTGAAACTTGAATTTGACGATTCTCTTCTTTGAATTTGTTGAATAACTCTATTTGAGTGGTTTCCAAGAGATGTTTTTCATGTTCTTCGTATTGATTTCGTGCTATTCTTCTTCGCATCACATGTCTTGCAGTCGGTGAAACACGCGAATTGTTCTTCCAATATTCATATATTATTTTTTAACATCTTCTCCAAGTCTATCTTTGTATGGTTGCCTACAAATAGCTCTCCAACAAGCGAGTTCATCATTTACATCTATTTGCAGTCGAAATTTTCAATGTTTGTGCAGAGTTTTTCGCGAGGTTCCCAGTGCTCGTGCCATAGATGTTATCAAACGATTCTCTTGAGTACTTGGTGAAACCATTGCCATCTGTATTCCTCTACGTATATTTGAAACATCTTTATCTCTAGATCTCTTAATTGACTCTATAACACTACTCATATTTTTTATCACCTCTTCTTTCATTTTTTTATCTTTGGTTGATTTTCGAATACCCAATAGTGTCGTCGCTTCTTTTAATTTCCTTGATGATAGGACACCTTTCAACATTTGAGCTTGAACTGTCACTTGCTCAGTTTTGAAAAACATTTCAAAAATTTTATCGACACGATATCGTATAACATGGTTAGGTTTTTTATCTCCATATGTGTGAGTGTCGACATTTTCTAACATCTCATTATCGATAGTGATTTCATCTGTACATATTCGAAAAAATAGTACATATTCAATAAATAACTAAATTAATAAATATGTCAATAAATATTAGGAAAATTTTAAATATATCAATAGATCATAATATTTACATTTACATACCTAATTCAATTTCTGCTTGAGGTTGATTTTCTTCTTCAATATTTTGAGGAGTATCTCTGTCTGTTTACATTAAACAAAATATTTTTCAAATTAGTTCATCAAATAAAAATTAAGCTTCACATTTTACATTGGGAAAACTTTAAAAATATATTAATAGATCATAATATTTACATTTACATACCTACTTCAATTTCTGCTTGAGGTTGATTTTCTTCTTCAATATTTTGAGGAATATCTCTGTCTGTTTACATCAAACAAAATATTTTTCAAACTAGTTCATCAAATAAAAATTAAGCTTCACATTTTAAATTAGGAAAATTTTAAATATATATCAATATATCATGTAATATTTACATTTACATACCTGCTTCAATTTCTGCTTGAGGTTGATTTTCCTCTTCAATATTTGAGAGAGTTTCTAACTTTCTTTTGTGATATTGTCTCGTCTCTTCTCTATGTTCCTCAGGCTTTCTTTTTCGATCATATTTTCTCACACAAGTTCTTCGATTTCCCATGATAATAGGGTATGAGGTTCAAAAAATTTCCTTCAAAAAATTAGACAATAACTCAATTACAAACAATATCACAAAAGATTTAATTTAAAAAAATATTTTCTAAAAAATACGTAATCCAATCCAAAACACATACTTCAACACAAAACACGTACATACCTCTAAGAAAAATCACACCGCCTCCAAGAAATGTCTTCCAAAAAAATTCTTTAAATCCAAAATTTGAAGAAAAGTTTTTGAACAAAGAAGCTCAAAAGATTTATTTCAACACAAAACACATAAATACCTCCAAGAAAAATCACGCCGCCTCCAAAAAATGTCTTCCAAAAAAGTTCTTTAAAGTCAAACTTTGAACCTCCAAGAAAAATCACGCCGCCTCCAGAAAATGTCTTCCAAAAAAGTTCTTTAAACCCAAACTTTGAAGAAATTTTTTTGAATTCAAACCAAGTTGTAAAATGAAATGACTTAACTAAAAATAAATCAATTTCGAGGATATTGAATTTGGAAGAAGAGAAAATGAAAATGAAAAATTGGAAAAAATTTGAATCTTGTAAGCTCAGCTGAGACATAGACCAATAAGCATGTTTGGGTGATGAATGAGTCCATTTCTATTGTAAGCCTAACTGACATAGTTGATTCAGGTTTGAGCTATGCTGAGTCATATGGTCGTAATTAAGGGAGAGTGTCGGAAATTGCAATTACTCCTGCATGGAAAATTTCCCTAAATTTGGAGATTATGTTAATCGATTCAAGTCGAATGAGTTAGAATTAATTCATATTTTGGGAAAAGATGAATTTAGGGTGTGTGTGCATGTGAAGTTATTTTGGGAGAGTCACTATATGAAAAAAGTTTAAATTATGCTCACTGGGTTCATTGTAATCATCAAGTTTGGTTAATCAATTGAAGATCCAGAAGTCATGTTGTGTGTGTGTGTATTTTGTAAATTTTGTTTTCTCCTCTCTTCCTCTCAAGCACTCTACTCTTTGAGCACTAAGTAGCTTTTAGTGCTAGGGGAATTACTAAGAACATATGGTATGCGAGGCCTATCTGAACTTTCCCTTTGTGGCTCTTAAAATAGAAGGAATTTCTTCCATATGAGACATGTAGATGGAAAATCCTACATACTAAACATGTGGACATGGAGTTGACATCATGACATTGATGAAGAGTCATATTTTATATGTGTTTGTTCAGGGAACATAACAAGCTTACTTGGTCCTAGGTCATGGTCATCATGTTGTTATCCAAGTCCAAATTTGAGAGATTAGATCATGATACATATAATAATGAAGTGAAATGACCACAATCATTATCTATTTCCAAGGAAACCTGACCAATATCAAGTAATACACATATAAATGAAAAATAATTCCATGCACATTACAAATGGTGTCCAATGAAAAATATTACCATGCACATTTCAAATGCACTGCCATGATTTATGCATACATATAGGTCTATTAATAAATAAAGTTCGTGAATTGAATAATTATGGTGTTCATTACTAACCTTGCAACACCCGTTTCCAATGAAGCATTGAAGTGGATATATTTAGGATTGTCAGATTACTCAATGGGTTAGTGAATGCATGCAATGAGTATACATTCCTTTGTAGAATTTATATAATTATGTTGAACACTACACTATTTCAGGGATATAGACATTCCAAATGGATAGAAAATTTAGGGATACATATATATGCAAGTCATATTTTTTATATGTGTGCATCTATATATATGTGTGCATATATTGAAGTCATCACTTTCATATATATGTTCATATATAGAAAATGGATTTTGCATATGCATGACTTCTGTATATGAACAACTTTTGTATATGCATGTATATATGGATGCATACATAATATACATAAATCACACATATGCAGAAATTCAATTACATTTATGAAAGGTGACTTCTATATATGTACATGCATATTAAGAAGTCCACACATGGAATATAATTGAATTGTATAGATATGGAAGCCATCTTTCATATATGCACACTTCCATATCTATGTGAAACTTTTGTATATGCACATACATATGGAAATAATCTTTTGTATATGTACAAATTATATATAAACACATATATGTGAGAACCATCTCTTTCATATATATATGTGCATATATAGAAATCACACATATGTGGAAATACAAGTGCATTTATGAAATAAGAGTTCTATATATTTAATTGCATATCTATATGCATATAAATGAGTCATATACACATGTAATGTGGTTTCTATATAGAATATGTACATGTACAGAATACATCGCTTCCATATATATGTTCATATATAGAATTTGTGCATGTATAGAAGATGGCTTCTATATATGCAGAATTTTTTATATATGCATGCATGTATATATGAAAGGGTGAATATGAAAATGATTGATTCTGTATATGTGTAAAATCTGTATATGTGAAAATTATCTATATGAATATTTTGTGACAACGTTTCGAGAGGGTAGGATGGAAAAATAAGCACACAAGAGAGTATGGTTTCATTTTCCACATAATTGATCCCCATAGAACACTCTGAAAAATAAAAACATTGTGGAATAGAAGGCATCAATGAGGTTACAAAAAAAAAAAAGATAGGAAATGTGAGAGTATTCAGTGATTTTTACATTCTCTCATGTGCTGCAAGAAGGGGAGAGAAAACCTTATGTGCACAGAGAAAAAAGGAGTTCGATAGGCTCCTGTGAGAGAAGATAAATAAAGGAGGATGAGAGGCTCCTGTGGAAAGGAGTATAATATGTTTAATGGTCTATGGGAATTCATCCAGGACTCATATGAAAAGCACAAAGAGAGAGCTGAACTGGAATCTTGTGGTTTGTGAACCTGTCAAACTGGGGAGAATCACATAATTGTTTGTCAGAGTTTTTGAACCACCAAGAGTTCCTTGGGGTTGAAACAGTGGTGATTGAATCATTGTGTAACCACCTAGAAAATTAGTTTCTCACCCATAGAGAGTTTTACCATAGTATTGAACCTTCCTGTTTATGGGCTTTCTTCTCTTGAAAGTGAGTTGGAGTTCTTTGTGTAGTGAAACGCCTCTCATGAGGCCCACTAGTGATTGGTTTTAGAGAGAAAGGAATGCGTATGAGGTTGAAGAACCCACTTGAAGCTTGTGGTTGATGAAGCTATTTGATTTGTGATGAATTACTCAGGTGCTTATGAGGACTATTGAACCAACAAAAGCTTCTTTAGAACATTGGTACTTCAAAAACAATGCCTATGCAACTCTCCCAATCAATAACAACAACAAATTTATCAATAGCATTATGATCCCTCAATTCTCCTCGACACTAGTCCCACCTTGAGGTCAGAGGTCGAAGTTTAGATCAGCTTGGAGGTAGCCCTTTAATGGTATGAATTTATAAAACATAGTCAGCATGTTTTTCTTCAATAAGTTTTGTCTACACAAGCCACCACAACATGTTACAAATATTCATAATTGGTGAAGCTGCAAGCATACAAATTACAAATAACAAATTTGTAATTTGTAATATATATATATATATATATATAATGGTCATGTAAATTATCAATGTAAAAAATGAGATGAATGTTTCTCTTATAAATTTAAAATTCCTCAACAAGTAAAAAAAATATTTTGAGATACTAGACACCTTGAGAGATTAAATTTTCAGCTACTGCATAGTGACCTCTACATGGTAAAAAAATAAAATTTTGACTATGTTATTAGTTTAAAATGTTGCACCAATTCTTGACATATAACTTAGGGTTTTTTATAATTTAGGAATATAACAGTATCAATTTTCTTTGTGAAATTAGCCTCACAATTGTATTCATTGTCCATATATATATATTCCTCATTTAAGTGGTATTATTGTAGAAATACACACAATTAACCTATACTCTCTTCGCAAAAAAATATCATTTAAAAAAATATATCCATATAATTTTGTTAAAAATAATATATATGTGTACAATTTTGTACATTCCATATTTAATATAGATTTCTTTTATAGATATCTTAAAATATAAAATTACATGTAATATACATTATTGTTATATTTATATTTGTATTATTATATTTGATCAATATAGAGCTCTCAACAATTTTGGGTGCTAATAAATGTTTACTCACACGCCCTAACAACAAGTGGAAATTTATCCTCATATGGAAACAACAATAATAAATGTTTACTTACACGTCTTAACAAGAAGTGGAAATTTATCCCCATATGAAAACAACAATAATTGTGGTCAAACATGTAAAATAACCCCAATTAAATATCTATTTCTAATAAAAAGAAATACTAAAATATATAACATAATTATTATACATATTTATGAAATATCTTCATTAATTATCATTCCTTACTAATATAATTAGAAAATATAACAATTATTATACATATTTATGAAATATTTTCATTAATTATCATTCCTTACTTGCAATATAATTAGAAAATATAACAACATATATAGTCAATCTAAATACTATTTTGGAGTATGCTCCTTATTAAAC
This sequence comes from Pinus albicaulis, assembly GCA_034641835.2. Classification (NCBI taxonomy): domain Eukaryota; kingdom Viridiplantae; phylum Streptophyta; class Pinopsida; order Pinales; family Pinaceae; genus Pinus; species Pinus albicaulis. The sequence continues at coordinate 1,606,804,073 of CM076578.1, read as the reverse complement.
AAATACAAATTTTAAGTAAAATTCTACATTAATTTTTTTTTTAATTAAACTTAAAAATAAAAGTAATGAAATAACCTGAACCACAATTTTATACCATAAGCTTATTTGGAAAAAAAAAATATGGGAATAAATTTTATTTAATAAGAAAATAGAATGAATTTTCCAAATCCTTCGCATTAAATCCCTCCCTACATTATAATTCCTTTTTAAAAGAGAAAGGAAAGATCGCTCCCTGTATTATAATTCTTTTTTAAAAGTTTTAAAAGACAAAGGAAAGAGGATGGACACGGAGAATATTTTTTGAGAAATCACAAAGTAGAAATGACTTAAAATAAAAAAATGTGCCGTTTTCTAATTAAAAATGATGTTCCTCAGGCTACAGATTAACTTCGAAGAATGAAACGAGATGTGTCCATTCCTTTTTATTAGAAATATGCTCACTTCAAATTAGAAGGCTTTCTAAAATTCAATTCTCTCACCATTATTCACTCCAAATGTGAAACCATATGAAAGTTTTAAATTTTAAAATTAAATTAAATTAAAGTTTATTCCAAAATTATAATTAAATTTTTTTATAAATTCAATTGGGTAGCTCTTATTCCAAAAGAATCAGAATGGAAAAATAATATAAACATGCACTCACTTGATATGATTTGTGTGTTAATCATTATTTTCCAAATCCTCCACAAAGGAAATGGGAATGGGCTCTAAAGTAGGTCAACAATTTCTTTTTCCTTGGAAACTAAGACGTTTTTATCTACAACAAATTCCCACTAAAATTTAATTTATATAAATATTACTCCTAAATTGTAAATTGAAAAACTTTTCAAAATCTATATCCCTCATGCTCTGGATCAAAACGACCTAACTAGATGGCCCTACTGTTTTCCATAAGGTTTAGAGATGCTGACTTAAAATTAAAATGGCTCTTAACTTTATTGGCCATATGAATGAACTTCGTGGTCAAATATCTTTACAAAAGGGTGCAGATTCCAGCCAAAATATGGATGAAGAAGGTGAAAATTATTGATCAATCAGAAATTGCACCAAATTCAGAGTTGGAGTTTTGACATCTTCTTCGATGATGTATGGGGAGAGCATGATGCTGAATTGTTGGAGAAATTGCTTGTACAACGCCCTGTAAGGGAGCACTCCAAGTCCAAAATTATTTCCAGTTCCTGGGATCGCAGTGCCCTGTTAAAACTCATAGGGGAAAGTAATTTAACTAGCCGAAAAGTTGCGAGAAAAATTAATTTAACTAGCCCAGAAGTCGCAAGAAAAATAATGAGCACTGGAATCATAGCGGGCATAATAAGGTTTGTGCAGGTTCTGTTGGACGCCATGGTAAATGAGGCATTCCATGTTACGATGGAGCAAAAGTCTAGAGAAACATTCCCGGATAAAGTCACGCATAGTTACTTTATTTTATTTACGGGACATCAATTTTTATCGCAAATAGAAAGGAAATCTCCATTTGATGGACTCTATGAGAATGGCAGACCATGGGAACACATTGTTCATCAAGGTCAATATCTCTATAGTTTACCCAATGATACAACTCTATATCAAAATTGTATTGAATCCCCTCAACCAAGAAGATCATCCCTTTTGTGTTGTTTCTCCAATCGAAATAAGGATTACCAGGAAATCCAAAGTTTTCATTTCAAAGAGCGTGGGACCATCGAGTTTGAATTTTCATTTCAAAATTTATCCGACCGAACTGAGCAGTTTGAACGCCTAGGCATGGACATGACATTGAACACATGTTGCTCGATGTCATTAACTACATCTGAAAGGGAACATTTTGAAGAGTGAACCATCCTGGAGCCTAAGCAGTGTAGTTGCCCGAAAATCACAATGAGTGTATGGTATGTATCAGCATACATGGTATGATAGGGCCATCACAAACCATATCATATGATTTTGGCTTAGTGACCGGATGTAAATATTTATCTGTCTGCGCATGTTATGGTGTTGATTCCTAAGTTAAACTTAGGACGTATAGAACCTAGAGCCTAAATCATTGGCTTAGTGACTTGCTGTTAATATTTATGTGTCTGTGCATGTTATGGTGTTGATTCCTAAGTTCAACTTACGACGTATAAATTTTAGAACCTAGTCTAGGGAACGCACGCGGAAAGACGTTGTTGTAACATTAAAGAAAAAATAATGGGTAATGGAAGTTGTTTTATTTCCAGGCCCGTAGTGATAATGGGGACATTGATATTTTTCCCTATAAAGGATTTTCCTACCAGAGTTTTCATCCCTTCTAACTGAAAAACAACGAAACAACCATTTTTGCAACTGTTAAATAGACATTTTTACTAGGTATTTCTCTATAGCAAGAATATGGTCATAATTCCAAGCTCGAACGATCACAGATTTACAGATATTTCTCGACAATCTAAGTTTGATTCATGACTATTTGTTTGTTAAATTTTATGGTGTAAATTTTATAAGGTATGGACTGTGACATGTTTACTTTAGATATGTAAATGATTTAAAGACTTGGTACTATGAACAAAGGTTTCCTCTCAATGAATCGACCCAAATTGAATTTAGATCCAACAAATAGATCGAACATCAAGTCAACATCAAAATCGTTGATCGCTGATATGTTGAATCTATCTAATTGATGCAGGGGAAAAACAGTTTTTCCAAGTTTATGGATGGACATTTACTAACTCAACTCATGTGAACATTGAATACTGGATTAAATTCATTAATACTTAACCCAAAACTTAGTTGAGTGTTGAATATGTTGAACATAGAGTGGCACGTGACTAGACTGATAATCTATTTGGTGGGTTTTTCTTCATTATCAACGCGTTACGATAATGGCCATCACTCGAATCTTATCACAAATTAATACCCGAATATAGCATAATTTAATTAATTGACATTTCAATACCTCTTGCAATCTATTCTAGGTGCTCAAGTAGATATATCATGGCCACGTCCTTTCAATGCACTTCAAATGGGTGGTTTAAATTTCATGTAATAAAACAACAATCTATAATAATTTCCATTATTCACAATCTCACCTTCTTAGGTCCCCATATTACTAGTGTAGTCCCTTATTGTTATTAGTGTAGTCCCCTTATTGTTATTAGTGTACCTTTGTATGCCCCATATTGTTATTATTGTTCCCTTAAACTATTATTGTTAGGTTTTCTAGCATTATATTGTGACTCCATGGACTCCTATATATAGAAGGAGGTTTTGCCATTTGCATCATCCCATAATTGTTCATATATGTAATGTATTGGAGGTTTCCCCCTCGAAGTGGCTCATTTATAAGGCGTTGATCTCTCTTTTCATATATTTTTGGAGTTGGTTTCATAACATTTGGTATACACTAAAGGTCATAAGTGTGATGAGAAGAAATTATTTTACATATATTGTGAAGAGGAGTAATAAAATGAACAAGAAACTTCAAAAGAAGAGGATATACACCAGGAACCAACCCTAGAAGAAGAAGAAATGAGTCTGACCATATCGTGTAATGTGTTGGCAAGAATTACCACTCCTCAAACTCTCAAGATAGAAGGACATATCAAGAAGAAAAAGGTAATAGTGTTGATTGATTCAGGTAGTACCCATAATTTTATTCATTGAAAGGTAGCCAAGGAGTTGAATTGTTTCCTATACCGAGCACCAAAATGTCAAGTGATTGTTGCAAATGGAGGAACTATAAATTGCTCTTGAAAATGCCATAATTTCAAGCTAACCATGGGGGAATATGTATTGAATATTCCAATGTTTTTCATTCCAATGGGAGGTGTTGATGTTATACTAGGAGTACAATGGTTACAATATTTGGGGATGGTAGCTTTTAATTTTCAAGATCTTCTCTTGGAATTTTTATCGGAAGGAAAGGAAATCGAATTATGGGGTATCGCAGGGAAGTCGGGAAAGACAATAAGCTCTAATGTCATGAAAAAGCTTCTAAAGAAAGAATGACGAGGCGTAATTGCACAATTATGCTCACTATAAGTTCCAACACCAAAATCATCTATTTCTCTGGATCTCAAAAATGTCTTGGATAATCATTGCAAGGTGTTTGAAACTCGCAAAGGACTCCCACCTATTCGAGATCATGATCATGCTATTCATTTTATTCTAGGAAGTGCTCCTCCAAACATCAGGCCTTACAGACATCCTTATGTCCAAAAGAGCGAAATTGAACGTATGCTTGCAGAAATGTTAGAGGTTGGTATAATTTAGCCTAGTCAAAGTTCTTTCTCTGCTCCAGTAGTATTGGCGCAGAAGAAGGATGGATCATGGCACATGTGTCCAGATTATAGCGAGTTCAATAAGCTCATTATTAAAGATAAATTTCCCATTCCTATGATTGATGAATTATAGGATGAGTTACATCGCACAATTTATTTTACCAAGTTGTATCTTCATTTAGGATGTCATCAAATTAGAATCAAGACTAAATATGTTCTGAAAACAACATTTCAAACTCATGAGGGTCATTATGATTTTTTTTTCATGCCTTCTGGCCTTACCAATACACCTTCTACGTTTCAAGGGTTGATGAATTCCATTTTCAAACCCTTCCATAGAAAATTTGTGCTAGTATTTTTTTATGACATTCTAATCTACAACAGGTCTTGGAAGGATCATGTTCAACATGTTTACAGGTTGCTCAAACTATTGGAGGAGAAACAATTATATGCAAAAACATCCAAATGTTTCTTTAGAGTACAAGAGGTGGAATATCTCGGTCATATTGTATCTCACGAAGGTGTTAAGGTAGACCCTAACAAACTTAAAGCCATTAACAAATAGAAAGTCCCCACAACTATAAAGCAGTTGTAATATTCCTAAATTAGCATGAAGCTAATTGCAATATTATTTTTTCTCTTGTAATTTAGTTAGATGAATAAATGGAAAGGGAGGCCGAGATCATCTTCATAGCTGGATAAAGGACCCTTATGTGTGAACAGAGGCCAATGCATGTGGACAAGGTCAAGTTTGACCAAGTCAACATCGCTGGTAGGGAGGGAGTGGATCATCAATAATAGACAACACAGTATGAATGAGAGGAAGTCTCTATGATAGTGGAAACCCTAATGAGTGGGACCCAAGGTGAGAAGGCTCACATTGTTTATAAGGAGGGAAAGATAGCCATAGAGGGGTATGTTATTGATTATTGATTTTGTAGTCTGTATGACTTCTTGCACTCTTTGGCTATTAAGCTGAGATTGTTGTGTTGTTTACCACCGAGTGTTCCTAAGTGGGGATCCCACATATTCCCTTGAGGTAGCCTCTAGGAAGAGAATTGTACTATCATTTCCAGACTCTGACATTCTCACAAAGCTTCAGTCTTCAGTTATAGTGTAGTATCTGTTCAAAATTGTCCTGTGTTGAAGGGTGTTGCAGTGGAGGGTTGAGAAACCCACTTTCTGAGCTAGTTTTTCAGGGGAGGAAGCATTCTTCTCATTGGGAGATAAAAAAGGGAGGTTCTTGAGTTTTCTTTCACATCTTGCCACTAGGCCAACCTATTCACATCATCTACAGTGCATATTCGCTCTTTGACTACGTTATTTTAGTGAGAATTTGCAGTGGAGTTTTTAGTGCTTGTTTTGGAGGGTGAGATCTTCAGTGTTGGGATCAACCTTTCACTTAAAGGATCTATTGTATGATATCTATTTATTTAGATATAATTTTCATCCATCTCTATCCATTTATTTAGTTGTAGCTGCTATTTAGCCCTAGGGGTGCATTCCGGCATTTTGTACTTTTGGGTATTTCCGGAAACCCTTCCCGGGTTCTCTTGGAAAGGTGTTTAGGAGCCTAGATCTTCACTTCTAGCATTGTTCGAGCTTTATAATAGAAGATCTATATTGATCTATATTTATGAAACATTTTATACCCTAAAACTGCCCTGTCATATCAAATGGCACTTGTATGGCAGTATTTCTCATGTAATAGCATACTGTCCTATTGGAGGCTTGTTTTCTATTGCTTGACTGATTTTATCCTCAAGATCTTGTGCATAATTATGTGCTGATATATTTAATAAGATAGTTGTACCTTTGTCTAATGTAATGGTGTATTGATGTATTCACTGCTACATTCCATGTTTATGTGATATATTGTTTCTTCCCCCATTTGGCATTATTACAGTGGTATTAGAGCATAATCTTGGCTCAGCCTGTGGATCTCAGCCATTACGCTATCAAGAGAATACGAAGAAGGAGAAAGAGATGAGAATGATGGAAAGAATGAGTTTTATCTCATCTCTTTTTAGATCCAAGAGGGACCTCACCAAGGAGGTCAAGAAAAGAATAATGGAGAGAAACAATGAGACCTCATTAGTGTTTCAAGATGAGGAAGGTACATGTACTTCCTATCAGAAAAAAGAAGAACCAATATTGCATAGAGCTCCAAAGAAACATGCTATGCCCTTTTCTTTTGAAGGAGAAGACAAGAGGCATGGAGATGGATGACACTTAGATCATGAGATTCTAAGTGAGTACCTTGTAAAATATAAGTCCCAACCTAAAGCTTTTAAGGAGAATGTAACTCTCCCACAGTTCACTCAACTCAAAGAAGAAAAAAGACCATGTAACAATACATTTCTATTGCCAACATTTGATGGGTCATCCACATGTACAACAAGAGCTTAAGGAATGAAGTTGGATGCATTTTTTCTGCTACATCTAGTAATAGAGAGAGAAGCTATTGAGATTGCATCACTGCACCTTGAGGGTGAAGCAAAAATTTGGTGGTTCAGCCATTTGAGTCATGAAATAGTGACGGCATATGCAGATTTTACTCAAAGGTTGATTAAGAAGTTTGACAATACGAAATCAGAGGAGAAGAAACTTCCTCCACCACTAGCTGCAGGAGCACTTGCATCAGGAGAAATAACACTTGCACCTTTGCAAAGTGCTCTTGATATCTTGACATTTAGAGTTCCAGGCGCTATTCTAGAGATGCATGAGGAGGAGGAGACTTGTAGCAACTTTGACGTAGCCATAGAGGAGAAACCATCATCATCAGTAGTTGGAGAAGTCATCACACCAAAGGAAGGAACCCTTGTAGCTATACAAGATGTTCCCAAGCTTTACCAATGTATGCACATATGTCCATTTCCTTTTATTTCAGCACATCATATGGAGGATTATGGAACATGCTACCATGGAAAATTCATGACCTAGGGTCCAAGCACATTGCTGATTTGGAGCAGCAAAATATCATTGCACTGATGAGCCTTGACTTGTTCAAGGAGGAGATGTACATTCATCCTAGTTTGTCATTGTTGAGTTTCACACAACTCTTAGGGTTGGAGTGTATATTTTTGGAGGATAGGATGAGAATTGTCCTAAACAATCCAATGCATAACTATATGTTTAGCATTGAGCATGAGCATGAGACAGAAAATGCACCATTATGGAGATCATCAGTGCTGTCATTGAGAAACAATGATGAGTTGGAGGGCCAACTATTATTGGAGCATTCTGATGACCATTATACTTGTGTGAAATTGGATGGGTAGATGATTGATGAGATACATCTTATCTTTCATTGTTGTGATGGATCTTTCTTGATGAGCATTTCACAGCTCAATGAGAAGACTTTGCCTTCAGCATAATTGGATCCTTATGGATTCAAAATGGTAATTGATGAGTGGTCTTCACTTGGGGATCTCCATGAGATTTCATTTCAACATCCCATGAAATCTAAAGATAGAAATTCAATTTGGGAGGATGGTATTGTCCATTGGAGGAGTAACAAGGCGGAGAACGGTAGGAGACATCCAAATTTGGATGAATGGGTGTGGATGGTAAGCAAGGGGTTGGTGAGGCACTTGCATATCTATGACACAGGGCAGTGGGAGGCAAGACTGCATTCACTACTCTTGAAATAGTTTGGCCATCATGTGACATATCCTTCTTCATAGGGTATGTTGTTGGTTGGAACTTGGCATGGCACTTGCATCATATGGCAGCAAGGAGTTTTGTTGTATTGGGGTGATGTGATATCGTTCATATCAACCATAATGTTATTTATCCATAGTTTATATGGTTATGGTGTGGGGATGAAACAAGAGATGTTGTTTCTTTGGAAACTCTTGGGAGAGTATGGGCTGATTTTATCCCACACTCTGCATGATGTTGCGGGAGTAGGTGATGGCACCATCATGGTGCAAAGGGGATACTCCTTACCCTTGGAGGATCAGGAGGTACTTCCACCTTGCAAGGAATCTCCCATATATAGCAGCATTATGGTAGATGACTTTGACATTTGGCATGTCAAAGAATGGAGCTATGAGATGACAGGAGCCTTATTACAAAGGCCAAAAGCGTTGTCACTTGGGATCTTGCGTTTTTTGATGGAGTGTTCCCAATATCACTTCACATATGATGAAATTGATGGACAAGTAGGAGATGAGAGTGGTGGAGTAGTGGATGGAGACATCTATTACCATGCTATGATCTTCTTGATTTGGAGGAAGGTTTTTGTATGCAGCACATGGTTCATTATTTTTCATGGAGCTATGTCATACCAATATGGAGGGCTGATTCATGGATCTTATTATCAACTTACTCTGAGTACATGGTAAGAGTTATTTTTTTTGCACTTATCGATTATCTAACAGAGTATTTGCATTGTGTTTCCATTTATATATAGTGCATTTCTCCACAAGAGGGCAAGATTCTATTTGGGCTTCATGGTATTTTCAAGACGAATATTATTAATGGAGATATCCGTCTCTTCTATGGTTTTTGGCAAGTGCTGTACTATTTCTTGTATGCTCAGTTGATACACCATGCCATTTACTATTTACTAGTAGATGAGTTGATATGCACAACTAGAACATTGTTGGGAAACAATTTGCCATGTTATATTTTGAAACACCAGTTAGAGAAAATGCGTTGTGACCACTTGGGAAACTATTGGTACCTTCCAGCACTACATGAAACCTTCAGTAAGTTTCTCATTTGGATTCCATATGTGGATAATGTCCTATTCATTTTATATGGGATGATCTGGGAAAGAACCAAAGAGTGGGTCTTTGAGGATCCAATTGCCTTTTTGCTTCATGAAGGGCAACATTATTGCAGCCCAAATTCAGCAATAGCTCTACACTTATCATAAGTTGAGAGAGACACAATGTGGGATGGACAATTTGATCCATCATGGTAAACTATGCTGCCCACCTACTTTGCAAGAGCTTAAGATGGAGGAGATATTTCATGAGTTGCCATGTTGGAGGGTGACTCATTTTTTATGGATGATAGATTGGGGATGGAGGTTTCACATGGGAATGATAGTTTCCAATATATTTTAGCTTCCATGCCTGAAGAAGGCCTCTAGATAGCACATTGTTTCCTCCATGGGTATTTTACTTCTGCATGATGATAATTATTTGGGATGGTCACCAAAAGCTAACTTGCATACATGGGAGGGGCAACTTGGAGATTTATTGATGAGAAACATTTTGTTCCTTGGGGGAGTTTTCATATGAGGATGCTAAAAGAGGAGGAGAGGAGGCTCTTTAGTTCTATCCTTGCAGTTTCGTGAGGACAAGAAACATTTGGGAGGGGAGGACTGTAATATTCCTAAATTAGCTTGAAGCTAACTAGAATATTAATTTTTCTCTTGTCATTTAGTTAGATGAATAAATGGGTAGGGAGGCCCAAAAATATCTTTAGTAGGAATAAAATCCCTCTTAATGTGAAACATGATCATCTTCATAGTTGGATAAAGCACCCTCATGTGTGAAAAGGGGATAATGCATGTGGACAAGGTCACCTTTGACCAAGTCAACAACACAGGTATGGAGGGAGTGGATCATCAATAAGAGACAAAGAAATGTGAATGGGAGGAAGTCTCTATGATAGTGGAAACCCTAATGAGCGGGACCGAAGGTGAGAAGGCTCAAATTTTTTATAAGGAGGGCAAGGCAGCCATAGAGGGGTATGATATTGATTATTAATTTTGTAGTCTGTATGAATTTTTGCACTCTCTGGTTGTTTAGCTATGATTGTTGTGTTGTTTAGCACCGGGTGTTCCTGAGCGGGGATCCCACTTCTTCCCTTGAGGTATCCTCTAGGAAAAATATTGTACTATCATTTCCACACTCTGGTATTCTGGCCAAGCTTCAGTCTTCAATTACAACGCCGTATCTGTTTAGAATTGTGTTGTGTTGCAGGGTGTTGCAGTGGAGTGTTGAGAAACCCACTTTTTGAGCTAGTTTTTTAGGGGAGAAAGTATTATTCTCATTCGAAGATAAACAAGGGAGGTTCTTGAGCTTTATTTCACATCTTGGCACCAGGCCAACCTATTCACATCATCTAAAGTGTATATTCCCTCTTTTACTGTGTTATTTTAGTGAGCATTTGCAGTGGAGGTTTTAGTGCTTGTTTTGGAGGGTGAGATCTTCAATGTTGGGATCAACCTTTCACTTGAAGGATATATTGAAGGATATCTATTCATTTAGATATCATTTTCATCCATATCTATCTATTTATTTAGTTTTAGCTATTATTCACCCCTAGGACTGCATTCCGACATTTTGTACTTTTGGGTATTTCCAGAAACCCTCTCGGGTTGTCTTGGAAAGGTGTTTAGGGGCCTAATTATTCACTCCTAGAATTGTTTGAGCTTTATAACAGAATATCTATATTGATATATCTTTATGCAATAGTTTATTCCCTAAAATTTCCCTGTCATGTCTCATGGCACTTGTATGGCAGTATTTCTCATGTATTAGCATATTTTCCTATTGGAGGCTTGTTTCCGATTCCTTGAGTGATTTTATCATAGAGACCTTGTGCGTAATTATGTGCTGATATATTAAATAAGATGGTTGTACCTTTGTATCATGTAATGGTGTATTGATGTATTCACTGCTACTTTCCATGTTTATGTGATGTATTGCTGCTTTCCTCATTTGGCAATATTACAATGGTATTAGAGCATAATCTTGGCTCAGCCTGTGGATCTCAGCCATTATGCTATCAGGAGAATACGAAGAAGGAGAAAGAGATGAGAATGATGGAAAGAATGAGTTTTATATCATTTCTTTTCAGATCTAAGAGGGACCTGACGTGGGAGGTCAAGAAAAGAATAATGGAGAGAAACAATGAGACCTCATTAGGGTTTCAGGATGAGGAAGGTATATGTACTTCCTATCAGCAAAAAGAAGAACCGGTATTTCATAGAGCTCCAGAGAAACATGCTATGCCCTTTTCTTTTGAAGGAGAAGACAAGAGGAATGGATATGGAGGACACTTAGATCATGAGATTATAAGTAAGTACCTTGTAGAATATAAATCCCAACCTAAAGCTTTTAAGGAGAATCTAACTCTCCCATAATTCATTCAACTCAAAGAAGAAAGAAGACCTTGCAACAATAGATTTCTATTGCCAACATTTGGTGGGTCATCCACATGTACAACAAGAGCTTGGGGAATGAAGTTGGATGCATTTTTTCTGCTACATCCAGTAATAGAGAGAGAAGGTGTTGACATTACAACACTGCACATTAAGGGTGATGCAAATATTTGGTGGTTCAGCCATTTGAGTCATGCAAGAGTGACTGCATATGCAGATTTTACTCAAAGGTTGATTAAGAAGTTTGACAAGAAGAAATCAGAGTAGAAGAAACTTCCTCCACGACTGGCTACAGGAGCACTTGCATCAGGATAAATAACACTTGCACCTTTACAATGTGGTCTTGATCTCTTAACATTTAGAGTCCCATGCACTATTCCGAAGATGCCTAAGGAGGAGGAGACTTGTACCAATGCTGATGCAGCCATATAGGAGAAACCATCATCATCAGTAGTTGGGGAAGTCATCACACAAGAGGAGGGAACCCTTGTAGCTGTACAAGATGTTCCCAAGCTTTAGAAAGGTATGCACATATGTCCATTTCCTTTTATTTCAGCACATCATATGGAGGATTATGGAACATGCTACCATGGAAAATGCATGACCTAGGGTCCAAGCACATTACTGATTTGGAGCAGCAAAATATCACTACATTGATGAGCATTTATTTGTTCAAGTAGGAGATGTACATTCATCCTAGTTTGTAATTTTTGAGCTACACACAACTCTTGGGGTTGGAGTGTAGATTTTTGGAGGATAGGATGAACATTGTCCTAAACAATCCAATGTAGAGCTATATGTTCAGCATTGAGCATGAGCATGAGACAAAAAACAGATCATTATGGAGATCAGCAGCACTGCCATTGAGCAACAATGATGATTTGGAGAGCCAACTATTATTGGAGCATTCTAATGACCGTTATACTTTTGTGACATTGGATGGGTACATGATTGATGAGATACATCTTATCTTTCATTGTTGTGATGGATCTTTCTTGATGCGAATTTCACAGCTCAATGAGAAGACTTTTCCTTCAACATACTTGGATCCTTATGGATTCAAAATGGTCATTGATGTGTTGTCTTCACTTGGAGATCTCCACGAGATTTCATTTCAACATCCCATGAAATCCAAAGAAAGAAAACTGATTTGGGAGGATGGTATTGTCCATTGGAGGAGTACCAAGGTGGAGCATGGTAGGAGACATCCACATTTGGATGAATGGGTGTGGATGGTAAGCAAAGGGTTGGTGAGGCACTTGCATATCTATGACATAGGGCAGCGGAAGGCAAGACTGTGTTGGCTACTCTTGAAATAGTTTGGCCATCATGTGACATATCCTTCTTCAGAGAGTATGTTGTTTTTTGGGACTTGGCATGGCACTTGCATCATATGGGAGCAAGGAGTTTGGATGTATTGGGGTGATGTGATATCTTTCATATCAACCATAATGTTTTTTATCCATAGTTTATATGGTTATGGTGTGGGGAGGAAATAGGAGATGTTGTTGCTTTATAACTCTTGGGAGAGTATGGGCTGATTTTATCCTGCACTCTGCATGATGTTGTGAGAGTATGTGATGGCACCGTCATGGTGCAAAGGGGCTACTCCTTAGCCTTGGAGGATCAGGAGGTACTTCCACCTTGGAAGGAATCTCCCATATATAGCAGCATTATGGTAGATGTCTTTGACATTTGGCATGTAAAATAATGGAGCTATGAGATGACAAGAGCCTTATTACAAAGGCCAAAAGCACTGTCACTTGGGAGCTTGTGTTTTTTGATGGAGTGTTCCTAGGATCACTTCACATATGATGCAATTGATGGAAAAGTAGGAGATGAGAGTGGTGGAGTAGTGGATGGAGGCATCTATTACTATGTTATGATCTTCTTGATTTGGAAGAAGGTTTTGTATGTAGCACATGGTTCATTCCTTTTCATGGAGCTATGCAATACCACTATGGAGGGCTCATTCATGGATCTTATTATCAAATTACTCTGAGTACATGGTAAGAGTTGTGTTTTTGCACTTATTGATTATTTAACACAGTATTTGCATTGTCTTTCCATTTACATATAGTGCATTGCTCCAGAAGAGGGCAAGATTCTATTTGGGCTTCATGGTCTTTGCAAGACCAACATCAATAATGGAGATAACCATCTCTTCTACGATTTTTTTCAAGTGTTGTACTATTTCTTGTATGCTCAGTTGATACACCATTCTATTTACTATTTACTAGTAGATGAGATGATATGTACAACTAGAAAATAGATGGGAAACAACTTTCCATGTTATATTTTGAAACACCAGTTAGAAAAAATGCGTTGTGGCCAGTTGGGAAACTGTTGGTACCTTCCAGCACTACATGAAACCTTCAATACTTTTCTCATTTGGATTCCATATGAGGATAATGTAATATTAATTTTATATGGGATGAATCGGGAAATAACCAAAGAGTGGGTGTTTGAGGATCCAATTGCCTTTTTGCTTCATGGATGGAAACATTATTGCAGCCCAAATCTAGCAACAACTCTACACTTATCATAATTTGAAAGAGAGACAGTGTGGGATGGAAAATTTTATCCATCATGGTCAACTATGCAGTCCACCTACTTTGTAGGAGGTTAAGGTGGAGGAGATCTTTAACGAGTTTCCATGTTGGAGGGTGACTCATTTTGTATGGATGATAGCTTGGGGATGGAGGTTTCACATGGGAATGATAGTTCCCAATATATTTCAGATTCCATGCCTCAAGAAGGCCTTTAGATAGCACATTGTTTCCTCCGTGGGTATTTTACTTCTTCATGATGATAGCTATTTGGGATGGTCACCAAAAGCTAACTTGCATACTTGGGAGGGGAAACTTGGAGATTTATTAATGAGACAACATCTTGTTCCTTGGGGGAGTTTATCATATGAGGATGCTACAGGAGGAGGAGAGGAGCTCTTCAGTTCTATCCTTGTAGTTGCTTGAGGACAAGAAACATTTGGGAGGGGAGGACTATAATATTCCCAAATTAGCATGCAAGTAATTGGAATATTAATTTTTCTCTTTTCATTTAGTTAGATGAATAACTGGGTAGGGAGGCCCAAAAATCTCTTTAGTAGGAATAAAATCCCTCTTAATTTGAAACATGATCATCTTCATAGTTGGATAAAGCACCCTCATGTGTGAAAAGGGGGTAATGCATGTGGACAAGTTCAACTTTGACCAAGTCAAAAACACTGGTATGCAGGGAGTGGATCATCAATAAGAGACATCATAGTGTGAATGGGAGGAAGTCTCTATGATAGTGGAAACCCTAATGAGTGGGACGCAAGGTGAGAAGGCTCACATTGTTTATAAGGAGGGAAAGGTAGCCATAGAGGGGTATGCTATTGATTATTAATTTTGTATTCTGTATGAATTTTTGCACTCTCTGGTTGTTTAGGTAATATTGTTGTGTTGTTTAGCACCGGGTGTTCCCGAGCGGGGATCCCACTTCTTCCCACGAGGTATCCTCTAGGAATAGTATTGTGATATCATTTCCACACTTTGGTATTCTTTCCAAGCTTCATTCTTTAGTTACAGCAAAGTATCTGTTCAGAATTGTGTTCTGTTGCAGGGTGTTGCAGTGGAGGGTTGATAAACACACTTTTTGAGCTAGTTTTTCAGGGAAGGAAGCATTCTTCTCATTGGGAGATCAGAAAGGGAGGTTCTTGAGATTTATTTCACATCTTGGTACCAGGCCAACCTATTCACATCATTCACATCACATATTCCCTCTTTGACTATGTTATTTTAGTGAGCATTTGCAGTGGAGGTTTTAGTACTTGTTTTAGAGGGGGAGATCTTCAGTGTTGGGATCAACCTTTCACTTGAAGGATCTATTGGAGGATATATATTCATTTAGATATCATTTTCAGCCATATATATCCAGTTATTCAATTTTAGCTTCTATTCAGCCCTAGGGCTGCGTTCTGGCATTTTTTACTTTTGGGTATTTCCGAAAACCCTTCCCGGGTTCTCTTGGAAAGGTGTTTAGGAGCCTATATCTTCACTCCTATAATTGTTTGAGCTTTATAACAGAAGATCTATATTGATCTATCTTTATGCACCAGTTTATGCCCTAAAACTGCCCTATCATGTCTCATGGCACTTGTATGGCAGTATTTCACATGTATTATCATATTTTCCTATTGCTTGAGTGATTTTATCCTAAAGACCTTGTGCGTAATTATGTGCTAATATATTTAATAATATGACTATAATTTTGTCTCATGTAATGGTGTATTTACGTATTCACTGCTACTTTCCTTGTTTATGTGATATATTGCTTCTTTCCCCATTTGGAAATATTACAGTGGTGTTAGAGCATAATCTTGGCTCAGCCTGTGGATCTCAGCCATTATGCTATCAGGAGAATACAAAGAAGGAGAAAGAGATTAGAATGATGGAAAGAATAAGTTTTATCTCATCTCTTTTCAGATCAAAGAGGAACCTCACCGAGGAGGTCAAGAAAAGAATAATGGATAGAAACAATGAGACCTCATTAGGATTTCAATATGAGGAAGGTACATGTACTTCCTATCAGCAAAAAGAATAACTAGTATTGCATAGAGATCCAAAGAAACACACTATTCCCTTTTATTTTGAAGGACAAGACAAGAGGCATGGAGATGGAGGAAACTTAGATCATGAGATTCTAAGTGAGTACCTTGTAGAATATAAGTCCCAAACTAAAGCTTTTAAGGAGAATCTAACTCTCCCACAGTTCATTCAAGTCAAAGAAGAAAGAAGACCTTGCTACAATAGATTTCTATTGCCTACATTTGATGGGTCATCCACATGTACAAAAATATCTCGGGGAATGAAGTTGGATGTATTTTTTCTGCTACATCCAGTAATAGAGTGAGAATCAATTGAGATTTCAGCACTCCACCTTGAGGGTGAATAAAAAATTTGGTGGTTCAGCCATTTGAGTCATGCAAGAGTGACTGCATATGCAGATTTTACTCAAAGGTTGATTAAGAAGTTTGACAAGAAGAAATCAGATGATAAGAAACTTCCTCTACCACTGGCTCCAGGAGCACTTGCATCAGGATAAAGAACACTTGCACCTTTGCAAAATGGTCTTGATCTCTTGACATTTAGAGTCCCATGCACTATTCTAGAGATGCATGAGGAGGGGGAGACTTGTACCAAAAATGATGCAGCCATAGAGGAGCAGCCATCATCATCAGTAGTTGGGGATGTCATCAAACCAGAGGAAGGAACCCTTGCAACTATACAAGATGTTCCCAAGATTTACCAAGCTATGCACATATGTTCATTTCCTTTTATTTCAGCACATCATATGGAGGATTATGGAACATGCTACCATGGAAAATGCATGACCTAGGGTCCAAGCGAGCAGCAAACTATCACTACACTGATGAGTCTTGATTTTTTCAAGGAGGAGATGTACATTCATCCTAGTTTGTCATTTTTGAGCTGCACACAACTCTTGGGGTTGGAGTGTAGATTTTTGGAGGATAGGATGAGCATTGTCCTAAACAATCCAATGTAGAACTATATGTTCAACATTGAGCATGAGCATGAGACAACAAATGCACCATTATGGAGATCAGAAATGATGTCATTGAGTAACAATGATGAGTTGGAGGGCCAACTATTATTGGAGCATTCTGATGACCATTATACTTGTGCGACATTGGATGGGAAGATGATTGATGAGATACATCTTATCTTTCGTTGTTGTGATGGATCTTTCTTGATGAGAATTTCATAGCTTAATTAGAATAATTTCCCTTCAACATACATGGATCCTTATGGATTCAAAATTGTCATTGATGAGTGGTCTCTACTTGGAGATCTGCATGATATTTCATTTCAACATCCCATGAAATGAAAACATAGAAATCCAATTTGGGAGGATGGTATTCTCCATTGGAGGAGTACCAAGGTGGAGCATGGTAGTAGACATCCACATTTGGATGAATGGTTGTGGATGTTAAGCAAGGGATTGGTGAGGCACTTGCATATATATGACATAGGGCGGCAAGAGGCAAGACTGCATTGGCTACTCTTGCAATAGTTTGGCCATCATGTGACATATCCTTCTTCAGAGAGTATGTTGTTGGTTGGGATTTGGAATGACACTTGCATCATATGACATCAAGGAGTTTGGCTATATTGGGGTGATGTGATACCTTTCATATCGACCATAATGTTGTTTATCCATAGTTTATATGGTTATGGTGTGGGGAGGCAACAAGAGATATTGTTGCTTTGGAAACTCTTGGGAGAGTATGGGTTGATTTTATCCCACACTCTGCATGATGTTGCAAGAGTAGGTGATGGCACCATCATGGTGTAAAGGGGATACTCCTTAGCCTTGAAGGATCAGGAGGTACTTCCACCTTGGAAGGAATCTCCCATATATAGCAGCATTATGGTAGATGACTTTGACATTTGGCATGCCAAATAATGGAGCTATGAGATGACAGGAGCCTTATTACAAAGGCCAAAAGTGATGTCACCTGGGAGCTTGCGTTTTTTGATGGATTGTTCCTAGGATCACTTCACATATGATGCACTTGATGGACAAGTAGGAGATGAGAGTGGTGGAGTAGTGGATGGAGACATCTATTACCATGCTATGATATTCTTTATTTGGATGAAGTTTTTGTATGCAGCACATGGTTCATTCCTTTCAATGGAGCTATGTCATACCACTATGGAGGGCTCATTCATGGATCTTATTATCAAATTACTCTGAGTAGATGGTAAGAGTTTTGTTTTTGCACTTATTGATTATCTAACATAGTATTTGCATTGTGTTGCCATTTATATATAGTGCATTTCTCCACAAGAGGGCAAGATTCTGTTTGGGCTTCATGGTCTTTGCAAGACCAACATTAGTAATGGAGATAGCCATCTCTTCTATGGTTTGTGGCAAGTGTTGTACTATTTATTATATGCTCAGTTGATACACCATTCCATTTACTATTTACTAGTAGATGAGATGATATGCACCACTAGCAAATTGTTGTGAAACAACTTGCCATGTTATATTTTAAAACACCAGTTAGAAAAAATGCGCTATGACCACTTGGAAAATTGTTGGTACCTTGTAGCAGTACATGAAACCTTCAGTAATTTTCTCATTTGGATTCCATATGAGGATAATGTAATATTCATTTTATATGGGATGATCTGGGAAAGAACCAAAGAATGGGTCTTTGAGGATCCAATTGCCTTTTTGCTTCATGGAGGGAAACATTATTGCAGCCCAAATCCGACAACTACTCTACACTTATCATAATTTGAGAGAGAGATAGTGTGGGATGGACAATTTGATCCATCATGGTCAACTATGCATCCCACCTACTTTGCAGGAGCTTAAGGTGGAGGAGATATTTCATGAGTTGCCATGTTGGAGGGTGACTCATTTTGTATGGATGATAGCTTGGGGATGGAGGTTTCACATGGGAATGATAGTTCCCAATATATTTCAGATTCCATGCCTCAAGAAGGCCTCTAGATAGCACATTATTTCCTCCATGGGTATTTTACTTCTTCATGATGATAGCTATTTGGGATGGTCACCAAAAAATAACTTGCATACTTGGGAAGGGAAACTTCGAGATTTATTTGTGAGACAACATCTTGTTCCTTGTGGGATTTTACCATATGAGAATGCTACAGGAGGAGGAGAGGAGCTCTTTAGTTCTATCCTTGGAGTTTCTTGAGGAAAAACAACATTTGGGAGGGGAAGACTGTAATATTCCCCAATTAGCATGCAACTAATTGGAATATTAATTTTTGTCTTGTCATTTAGTTAGATGAATAAATGGGTAGGGAGGCCCAAAAATATCTTTAGTAGGAATAAAATCCCTCTTGATTTGAAACATGATCATCTTCATAGTTGGCTAAAGCATGTGTGAAAAGGGGCTAATTCATGTGGACAAGGTCAACTTTGACCAAGTCAACAACATTGGTATGGAGGGAGTGGATCATCAATAAGAGACATCACAGTGTGAATGGGAGGAAGTCTCTATGATAGTGGAAACCCTAATGAGTGGGACCCAAGGTGAGAAGGCTCACATTTTTTATAAGGATGGCAAGGCAGCCATAGGGGGGTATGTTATTGATTATTATTTTTCTAGTCTGTATGACTTCTTGCACTCTCTGGTTGTTTAGCTAAGATTGTTGTGTTGTTTAGCACCGGGTGTTCCCGAGCGGGGATCCCACTTCTTCCCTTGAGGTATCCTATAGGAAGAGTATTGTACTATCATTTCCACACTCTGGTATTCTATCCAAGCTTCAGTATTCAGTTATAGTGCAATATCTATTCAGAATTGTGTTGTGTTGCAAGGTGTTGTAGTGGAGGGTTGAAAAGCCCACATTTTGAGATAGTTTTTTAGGGGAGGAAGAATTCTTCTCATTGGGAGATCAAAAAGGGAGGTTCTTGAGATTAATTTTACATCTTGGCACCAGGAGAACCTATTCACATCATCTATAGTACTGATTCCCTCTTTGACTGCATTATTTTAGTGAGTATTTGCAGTGGAGGTTTCAGTGCTTGTTTTGGAGGCTGAGATCTTAAGTGTTTGGATCAGCCTTTAAATTGAAGAATATATTAGAGGAGATATATTAAATTAGATATAATTTTCATCCATATCCATCTAGTTATTTATTTGTAGCTACTATTCAGCCCTAGGGTTGCATTACGCCATTTTGTACTTTTGTATATTTCCGGAAACCCTTCCCGGGTTCTCTTGGAAAGGTGTTTAGGTGTCTCGATATTCACTCGTAGCGTTGTTTGAGCTATATAAAAAGATATATATATATATATATATATATATATATATATATATATAATTCTATCTTTATGCAACAATTTATGCCCTAAAACTACATTGTCATGGCTCATGGCACTTTTATGGTAGTATTTCTCATGTATTAGCATATTTTCCTATTGGAGGCTTGTTTCCCATTGCTTGAGTGATTTTATCCTGAAGACCTTGTGCCTAATTATTTGCTGACATATTTAATAATATGGTTGTAAATTTGTCTCATGTAATGTTTTATTGATGTATTCACTGCTACTTTCCATGTTTATGCAATATATTATTGCTTTCCCCATTTGGGAATATTACAACAGTTGCAAGGATTTCTCCAGTTAACAGTGTATTATCACAATTTTTTTAATAAGTATGGGAGAATAGCAACACCTCTAACAACATTATTGAATAAAGATTAATTTTTAGGAGTCTTGAAGCAACTAAGGCCTTTGAACATCTTAAAGTGAAATGTGCCTAGCACTGGTCTTAGCTATGCCACACTTCACAAAAACCTTTATTGTGGAATGTGATGCCTCAGGAAATAGAATTAGTGTTTTTTTAATGCAATAAGGAAGACCTATTTCTTTTGAAATTCATCCAATCAAAGGAAAGTATTTATAGAAAGCTATTTATGAGAAGGAAATGTTGGCAATACTACATGCAATAAAGAAATGGAGACCTTACCTAATGGGAAGGCACTTAAAGGTAAACACTGATCATGATAGTATTAAACACTTTTTGGAACAAATACTATCTTGAGAAGAGCAGCAAAAAAGGGTCACAAATATTTTGGGTTATGACTTTGAAATCATCTACAAAAAAGGGAAGCTAAATGTTGCTGCAGATGCACTCTCAAGAAAGGATGAAGTGGTGGAAGCATTTATTTGTGCAATTTCTATTATCCAACCAAATTGGATAACTGAAACAAGGGATGAATGAAAGAAGGATGAA
This sequence comes from Pinus albicaulis, assembly GCA_034641835.2. Taxonomy (NCBI): domain Eukaryota; kingdom Viridiplantae; phylum Streptophyta; class Pinopsida; order Pinales; family Pinaceae; genus Pinus; species Pinus albicaulis. Next base: position 1,606,782,931 of record CM076578.1, on the reverse strand, counting down.
TAAGTGTGGACACTCATTCAAAAGTTTCAGCAAGATCCTAGTACATCTGATACATTTAGTTGGAAAAATGATTCCTTATGTTACAAATATCACTTATGTCTTTGTAATAATTCCCAACTAAAAAATAATATTATTTTGGAATTGCACACTTCTCCTTTAGAAGGACACTTAGGATTTTTAAAGAATTATCATAGGGTGAAGAATGATTTTTTTTGGGATGGCCTTAAATCTAATATTCAAAATTTTATGGCAGAATGTTTGGTTTTCTAGCAAAATAAATTTGAGACAATTAAGACCCCGAGTCTTCTACAACCTTTATCCATTCCAAGTCAACTTTGGGAGGATATTTCAATGTATTTTATCATAGGTTTACCTAATTCCAAAGGAAATAGTGTCATCATGGTGGTAGTTTATAGACTTACCAAGTATGCACACTTTTTTGCATTATCTCATCTATTTAAAGCGAGTACAGTTGCTACTGCATTTATGGAAACAATTCAAAAGCTACATGGAAAACCGATGATTATTGTAAGTGACAGAGATCCCATTTTTACAGGATATTTTTGGACGAAATTATTTTCTTGTTTGGGTACTCAACTAGCTCATAGCTCATCTCATCATCCTCAATCTAATGGTCAAACTGAGATAGTAAACAAATGTTTGGAAGGATATCTTCATTGTTTTGTATCTGATAAACAAACACAATGGGTGAGGTGGTTACCTCTAGCTTAATGGTGGTATAACACTTCCTTCAATACTGCAACAAAATTGACCCCATTTATGGCACTTTATGGATATCATCCACCATCCATCACATCATCTTTAAGATAAAATTCTAAGGTGAAAGAAATTGAATATCACATCGAGAATCAACAACAAGTTCTCCAACTCTTAAAGGATAGATTAAATTTGGCACAAAATCAAATGAAACAACAGGCGGATCAACATCGCAACGAGAGAAGTTTTGATGTAGGAGACTGGGTATTTTTACGGCTACAACCATACAAAAAAATGTCCCTCAAACAAGCTAAGCAGGATAATAAATTATTGCTGAAACATTATGGTCCTTACAAGGTGTTGCAGAAGATTGGTACTATGGCATACAAATTGGAGCTTCCTGCTTCTTTACGAGTGCATCCAATTTTCCATGTTTCATGCTTAAAGAAGGTTATAGGTGACAAAATTCCAGTTCAAAAAATATTTCTAGAACTTGACAAGGAAGGAAAAATCATATTGTAACCTGAACAGTCATGGAAATAAGAACTCGAAAACTACAAATTGATCAATTTCATAGTATCTCATCAAGTGGAAGAACTTACGAACTGAACATTCTACATGGGAGGATGAGAATTTTATACAGAAGCATCCAGAGCTACTCAAGTGTTGAGGACAACACTTTTTTGAAGGAGAGGGGCATGTTAGGTTTCAATATTACTAGTGTAGTCCCTTATTGTTATTAGTGTATCCCCCTTATTATTATTGTTGTACCCCTGTAACCCCCATATTGTTATTATTTTTCCCTTAAATTATTATTTTTAGTTTGGCTAGGATTATATTCTGACGCCATTGACTCCTATGTATATAAGGAGGTATTCTAATTTGTATCATCCAAGAATTGTTCATTTATGTAATATATTGGAGGTTTCCCCCTCGAAGTGGTTGATTTCTAAGGAATTGATATCTCTTTTCTTCTATTTTTCGAGTTGGTTTCATAACACAAATATTCAGAGTCTTACATGTGATATCCTTGTTATTAATCATGTCTACCTCTCAAATCATTCTGTTGTGTGAAATTTGAATCCATTTCCAACTAATCTATGAACAAAAAAAAACAATGGAACACTCAGGGAACACTCTGCCTCCACGCAGGTTTCAAGAATTGTAATAAACATAATTGTTATATATACTCCTGTTAAGAACCTGAATCTGTAATTGCATAGCATTTCACATCTAGCACACTTTCCATGATTTGATATATTGGTTACCATTGTCTTATGAAACATCTTAATAGCCGCTATTTTATGCCTTTCTCATTAGCCAATTATTTTTATATTAACTATCATCTTTGGTCAATATTACTTTCTATCAAGAGATGTGTTCCCTAATAATAGTTATATATCTTATATATTCCATTATACATATTGATGTAGTTTTATATACAAGGAAAATAATAATATATGTTGTGTATTTAATTACGTGTATAAATTATTTATTTAGTTGGGATAAATGAAAGCTTTATTGGGTGGCATAAAAATAGAAACATACACAAGTTGTTTGGTCAAACTCTTACCAAAGGGACATAATCTCCAGTCTCTACATACAAATTGATATATTCTCATGGGATGTAATATTGTTCAATTGTTTTTTATCTCAGTTTCTTTCCATGGTCAAATGCCATTTCACATGTTCAATTATTTTCTAGTGAAGAAAGTTGATTGAGCATCCGAATATTTATAGGATTAGTTACATTATCATTAGCGTTTTATGTTGGTGCTCAAACCATGATTTTTTTACTTCTAGCTCTCCATTCACATTTTTTCCTTTCTTATTTTCTAACCTTTTTCTCTATAATTCTATTTTTGGGTCTTAAGGGTCATTTTTCTAAAGGCCGACCATAATAATAGTTTTTTCAAGTAAGATTCCATTCTAAAATTGTATTTCACTATTTAGAATATAAATTTGATGTACAAACATATATTTTTATAATTGGCATAACGTTTTGATAAGTTGGGACATAGTAAAAAATCCTCTAGATGAGGTATGAATGGATGGAAACCAAGATTGTTTTGGATTAGACAAGGTAAAAACCTATAAAAATATGACTTGGGGCATACACTGATTGAAAAAACCAATTTAGAGTCATCAATTAGTAGTATTGATATATTCTCAAACTGTTCCTTTCTTCTTTTGAGCATTTATTTTTCACTAATATTTCCTTTATGATAATTTCTGTTATGGTAATTCATTTTTTCATGAGATATGTTAGCATGTAATAATGAGATGTTATAGGGCCTACATAATATTTTTTACCTCACTTTCTAATAATGGGTATGTGGTGCTATTTCCAATGCAAGCTCTTTTATTATTTTTCATTTTTTTCTTGCCCTTTCCATTTATGAATCATGCCTTTGGAGGCATTTGATCCCTCAAAACCTCAATTATTTTGGTTCTTGGTTTTTCTTTTCTCTCATCTATTATTCTTGGTCATTAATGAGACTCTCCCACACTTTCTATACAAGGTTCGTTTTCCACTTTCAAGAACCAAAGTTGCTTCCCTCTTTGTCAAATATTTTCACATAACTCCTCTCTATATTGTGTGTGCTCCTCCTAAGTAGACACTCCAAATTGTTCGAAAACCATTTTTATCCTTAAATTTCCAAGACTCTAACTAGGAACTCGAGTGATATCACTTACAATTAATTAAGTTGTTTGAGTATTTTTGTGTGATTTTTTGGATTTAATACATTTTTTAATATTTATCCATAGATATCAAATCCACTACGACTGAAAAAAATTGTGCAAAGCGAAAAAATCCAAAAGAAATTAAGCTACAAGTTAAAATATAAATAAATGAAAGAAATAAAAATGAACAACCAAATAAAAATGCGTCCACTCTACCTCAGACTATCAAATTTTTGAACTAGAGAAAACCTTATTCGGTAAAAAAACTCCATAAATATATTAATAGGAATATTGTATAACACTAGAAAGGTATTTGTACAAGGAGTTACTTCGATTTTTCCTCTCTAGGGAATCATCTCTGAAGAGACAAAGTATCAGGGGTTGTCCATGAAGTTTCTATTGCCTCTCACCTATTTTGATCATCTAAGAGAGTGTAGTGTTTGTCCATGCATCTGCGACACTGCCTCTTATTTCCATTGATCACCTACGAGATAACAAAATCCATCACAACCTCTATGTCTTCAGAAGTATTATAACAAAATATGAAATACATATTTATTCAAATTTTCAATAAAAAATATGAAAGTCATCCTTGTTCAATATTGTGTTAGGATATAAAGCATACATATTGTTGGAAATATGTTTCTGGTATCCTATTATATTGAATTGATTGTCCTTGATGGAAACTCTCTGAAAAAGGATGCAGATAATGACTGTATGAAGATATTAGAAATCCATCAGCAGTTCTATACAAGAAGAATATAAGAATGAATGTATATCTTCTTTTATTGAATAAGTTCGGTGTATATATTAATGTTGATGATGGATAATTGAAATCCGTGATAGTTAAGAAACCCGATGTTGGGTTTGATGGTGCTCTGTATACAGTTAGAGGTACCAATAGTAATACGGTCGACTGTGTGTCCCGACTAGTAGACTATGAAGCAACGCGTGATAACCCTATGTATTATGGAGTAAGGTGTGCAAAGTGTTTATATATGTTCCGAATGATGGATGGAATGCACGCAAAGAACCGAGTCGAATAGTCCATAAGGATTTCATCGGAGCTGTATAACAGTATTGTGGTTATATGAACTGATAACGCAGAGAAACGAATTGGCGAAAGTACGCAGACAGAACCTGGAGTGGAGGGGTAGAACCTTGCGAATGATCAGTGAACATGGTTTAAGGCTGGAAGTAGTTTTTATCGCACCACCTTTGCAGTGAAAGTGGTATTTGAGAATCGGGAGCGATTCCATAGAACAGTCGACATGTGGCATTGGGCGAAGTTCCAAAACCACCATCACTGCGTACCATCGCACGTTAACAATCGACCAAGGAGGCCACGCGATATTGTTGAGCGTCGTCGATCTAGAGGGGAGCCATCAGACAGTGGTGGTATGAGGAAGATGCGCGAAGGTTAACCAAAGTATGGTGCGGGAATTTGATTGGACTGTTGATCATATAAGTGGGGCCCCGATTCAAAGGTTTATTAACAGACATGAATAAAGTTATGACCAGCGCCGGACCTTGGTAAATGTTTATTAACCTTGGCTATAATATTATATGGTGGAGATAAAGATTACCTTCGGGTCAATTCGTGTTGTGAGAGTATGCATTAGTGTACATGGAAGAGTATAGGTTGGGGATCCAATTTGGATTGGTTTGCCTTTTAATACGTGGGTTGTTATTAAGAGAGAATTTTTGTATGCCTTAGGGAGGTCATTACTAAAGGAGAAATTTGGATTAATATCTCAATCTCAGATTGAGATATTAAAAAGCCTTAGAATAATTATCTAATTGCTAGACAAAGAAAATAGAACAATGAGAAGTCGTTTGGGAACTGGGTAGACCCCGCTGGATTATCTATTTGATATCGTCTAGGAATACCATCAGCGGTTGGGTGGTTTTGACTCATGGTATTAATAAAGGCTAAAACTATATAAGGAGAAGAGGATTATAGTACAAGGTGTGCATGTGAAGGGGTTGTTAATGAATAGATCTCTTTAAGAGATATCTGCATGATTGAACTCTGATAGATATGAATCTATGATGCACCTGTGGATATGATGAAGGTTCAAGATCTCTAGATCTAGAAATAATGAATCTCTAGGAAGATCTGCAAAAGAAATGATGAAGATCTGGTGCAAGTCTAATGAATAAATTGAAGAAATTTAGTGGATCTGAGGGTTGAAGCCTTCAGTATGAAAGTGGAAGATTTCTACTAGTAAAAGCTGGAGTTAAATCAGGGGGTGGAAGATCCCTTCCAGGAGAGGTTGGTAAATGAGATCAGAGGGTTGAAGCTCCCTTCCAGTAGTGACTGGAGAACGAGAGAAGGTTGTAGCTTTCTACAGGTAGGTGCCTGCGTGTTGTTATAAGTCTGCGCCAGTATAAAATTGTAAGAAGTTTTCTTTATAATAAATATTGAAGACAGAGACGACTGCAGCGGCGGTTTTCTCTCGAATTGGGTTTCCACCTTAAATATTAGTGTTCATGTGTGTTGCTTATGTGTGATGGTTTATTCTGTTATTAATGCACATTCTTACTACTTACTAAACATCTGATGAATGAATGATGCAATGATCTAAGTAAAGAATTAAATCCATAATAAGATCTTTGGACATACATGATATCCATGTGTATACGCAAGTTGGATTCAGTAAAGTAGCGTATGGTTTTAAGAAATAAAAGGTAAAAGGTTTCCATTCAGCTCTAAATACTGATTCACCCCCCCCCCCCCTCTCAGTATTTTTCCCAACAATTGGAATCAGAGCAGGTCCTTCTGAAAAGGCTTAGCCGCTAAAAGGAAGATTAAACAAGATGAGCAATCAAGAAGGAACAACATCTATTAGGCCTCCGCTCTTCAACGGAAAAAAATTAATCTTCTGGAAAACAAGGATGAGATCCTAGCTTCAGTCTCTGGGAGCATATGTATGGGCTATAGTTGAAGGAGGATATCAATATCCAGTCGCAGTACCAACAAATCCAATGGAAAGAAAGAATTATGAAACAAATGAAAAATCGGTCTATGCTCTATTGGGAATTCTAACTGAATCAAAATTTGTCAAAGTCATGCAGCTGGATACAATAAAGGCAATATGGGACAAAATCATTCTAATTTATGAAGGTGATGCAAAGGTAAAAAGTGTTAAACTCCAAACTCTCAGAATTCAATATGAGAATCTAAAAATGCATAATGAGGAGAGCAATGTCAATTTCTTTTTACGTCTTGATGATATTGTAAATCATATGAGAAATCTGGGAGAAACAATAACTAAATCTACTTTGTTTTAGAAAGTCTTAAGATCACTAATGACAAAATTTGAGTCAAAAGTTTCTGCTCTTGAAGAAAAGTAGGATCTTCAAAATCTTACTGTGGTGCAACTTGATGGCATACTAACTGCATGTGAAATGAGAAGAGGAGGACCATATGAAGTCAAAGAAGCTGTCTTTAGAGCTTCTACAAAAGGGAAAGAAGTACAAGAGACAGAAGGATCAGGGAATATCTCAGAAGAATACGAGGAAAATTTTGTAAAGAAACTCCAACTTGGTATTGGACGGTTAAGAGGTAAACTTCCTTTCAAATGTTTTACTTGTGGAAGAGTTGGTCATTATGCTGCTAAGTGTCCTCACAAAGAAACACATGAAAAAGGAAAGTAAGTAGCAATAAGGAATAAGAATCGTTTTAGCACTAGAAAAAGTTACTATACTAATGAAGACAATGATGGGTTATCAGACAGTGAGGAAGAATGCGAACAAGATCTCAGACTTCTCATGGAATTTGAAAAAGAGTCTAGAGAAGAAAAAGATACTTTTATGGATGCTTTAGAGGAGAATTATTTTCTTGATGAAATCAATCAACTCAAAATATGCTTAGAATAATGTAAATTATCCATAGAAACTCTGAAAAACCAGCTTGAAGAAAAGGAGAAACATAATGAGAAATTAGAATATGAAATAGTAAGTCTAAGAACATAAATTGAGAAAGTAAAGACTTTGAATCTTAGATTTGCTAAAGGATCTGAAACCTTATATGAGATTATCAAGGTACAACGTTCTCCTCTTATAAAGACAGGTCTTGGATATATCAGAGAATCTTCTCAGGCTTCAGCACCAAATTATCTAAAAGTAGCTATAGCCAACATACAACATTCTGCCACTCAACAAGGGAATAAAGAATCTTTACAGGTAAATCATGACCATCTCAATTCAAAGAACACTAACAGGAATACCTTTCAAAGAAACACCAATCAACAGGTAAATTCGAGTAGAAGATTTCATGATCGCAAAAATTTCTTCTTCAATGGACAATGTTTCTCATGTCACAATTTTGGTCATAAAGCTATTCAATGTGTTGCATACAAAACCATCATGACAAGAGAAGCAAGAAAAAAAAAATATTGATATTGGAACAAAGAAGAATACATATAACAACTTTTCTCCTCTTCAAAATGAAGTTGAATGTGCTTATTGCAATAACTTTGGCCATGAAGAATCTGAATGCAGGAGCAAAGTCTAGCCAAAAAATCATTTTCCTTCAAGCTCCAAAGTATGGAAAAAGAAGGAATTACAGGTTGAAAATTGTTGCATAGCTTTATTTGTAGAAGGAGAAGAAAATCAATGGTACATTGATAGCAGATGCTCAAAACACATGACAGGTGAAAAAAACAAACTTTTTGCATATAGTGCTCTAGAAAAAGAAAAGAATGTTACATTTGGAAATGATACTCCTGCTGTCATTAAGGGAAAAGGGTCTGTTTTTCTAAAAGAAAAGGTGAAAGCTAATAATTTCATGTATGTGGATGGATTAAAGCATAACCTGTTAAGTGTAAGTCAAATGTGTGATCAAGGAACTGAAGTTGTCTTTAGTTCAAAATAATGTGTGGTACGTGATCTTGATACAGGTAAAAAAATTATAAAAGGAAACAGAACTCCAAGCAACCTATATGTATTAAAGAATTGCAAAGAACAATGTTACTTGAGTAAATATTCAGAAAGCTGGCTATGGCATAGAAGGTTGGGGCATCTGAGCTTCTCTCAAATCAAAAAATGAAGAAGACTTAAAGTTGTTCATGATCTTCCCAATATTACACTACCTGAAAGTATCATATGCAAATCTTGCCAATTTGGTAGGCAAACCAGAGTGCAATTTAATGCCAAGAAAGGTTCATCAAGTAAGACTCTTGAACTCATTCATATTGACATATGTGGATTTGTGAGGAAAAAGTCACCACGTGGTGAACAATACTATATCTTATTTATTGATGATTTATCTAGAATGTGTTGGATTGGGTTGATTAAACACAAAGATGAAGCATTTCATAAATTTCAGATCTTCAAAGCATTGGTTGAAAATGAATTAGATATAAAAATCAAGTGTCTTAGATCTAATCGAGGAGGAGAATATACATCATATGAATTCCTTGAATTTTGTGAACATGACATAAAAAGACAGTTTTCTGTAGCTGGAACTCCACAACAAAATGGTGTAGCAGAAAGAATGAATAGAACATTTCAACAAATTACTAGAGTTATGCTTAATGATTCCGGAACACCTGACACATTTTAGGGAGAAGCACCACATACAACGGTAAATATTCTTAACAAGGCACATGTTTTTTTAAATAGTGATAAAACTCCATATGAACTATGGTATGGTAATCCTCCCACTGTGAAGCATTTCGGAGTTTTTGGGAGCAAATGCTTTATCAAAAATAATGATGAAAAACTTGGAAAGTTTGAAACCAAAGCAGATGAAGGAATACTTCTTGGTTACTCCTCTAGGAGTAGGGCATATAAATGTTACACTAAAAGACTTCGAAAGATTGTTTAATGTATTTATGTTGTTATTGATGAGTCTCCTGCAGCTCCAAAAGAAGAAAAACAAACAACATATGAAGATGATGATGACATATATCCTGCTACATCAAATAGGAATGATATAGACAGTGAACCCAATGAAGAACACGAAGATGATTTATCTGAAAAAGCTCCATCCAGATATGTTGAAAAGAATCATCCAAAATCTCAAATTTTGCGAGAAAAGGGATCAGGTGTACAAAAAATAAGGATTCTTGTGGGATCTTCTAGCTATCTGGAATTTGTATCCACTATTGAACCACACAATGTCAATCAAGCTAGCAAAGATGAATTTTGGATTCAAGCCATGAATGAAGAGCTTGATCAAATTGAAAAGAATCACACTTGGGAATTAGTACCAAGACCTCATGACAAAAATGTCAATGGAACTAAATGGATATTCAAAAATAAGTTAAATGAGAATGGGGATGTTATAAGAAATAAAGCTAGACTTGTTTGCAAGGGGTATGCTCAACAAGAAGGTATAGACTTTGAAGAAAATTTTGCGCCTGTAGCTAGACTTGAAGCCATAAGAATGTTTCTTGATTTATCAAATGGATGTTAAATCAACTTTTCTCAATGGAGATCTAGAAGAAGAAGTTTATATAGAACAACCAGAAGGATTCATTTTGGGAAATGATGAAAACTTGTCTGTAGACTTAAAAAGGCTCTATATTGTCTCAAACAAGCTCTAAGGGCATTGTACTATCGTCTAGACAAATATCTTCATCAACAAGGATTTTCAAAGGGGTCTGTTGATAGCAACTTATACACAAAAACTAAAAATGATAAACTATTGATTGTGGTTGTATATGTTGATGATATCATTTTTGGAAGTAATGAAGAGTCTATGAGTCAGAAATTTTCTTCTGTTATGCAGCAAGAATTTGAAATGTCTCTACTTGGGGAACTAAAATTCTTTCTTGGCTTGCAAGTGCAACAAGCAGCAGATGGCGTATTCTTATCACAAGAAAAATATCTTAAGAAAATTTTGAAGAAGTATGGCATGGAAGAGTGCAAACCTATAAGTACACCAATGATAATCGGATGTAATCTCAGTTCTCATGATGATTCTCCCACAGTAAATCAACCAGAATACAGATCTATGATAGGAAGTCTACTTTATCTCACTGGGACTAGACCAGACATTATGGATGCAGTTGGGATTGTGGGACGATTCCAAGCTAATCCAAAAGAGTCTCGCCTTCAGGTAGTTAAAAGAATATTCAATTATCTGCAAGGAACTCAAGACTTTGGACTATGGTATCCAAAGAATGTTGATCTCACTCTTGCATATTGGGTTGGAAATGTTGATGATCGGAAAAGCACTAGTGGTGGTGCATTCTATATGGGGCCCCGGTTAGTATCTTGGTTCAGTAAGAAGCAAATCTCTATTGCCTTATCTACAACAGAAGCAGAATATGTGGTTGTCGCATCATGTTGCACTCAACTTCTTTGGATGATGCAAACCTTACAAGACATTCAAATCAAATGTTCACCTCATATCTCCATTATGTGTGATAATACAAGTGCCATCAGTATTTCAAAAATTTTTGTTATGCACTCCAAGACCAAGCACATTCCCATCAAGTATCACTTCTTACGTGAACAAGTGCTTGAAGAAAAGGTGAATTTGGAGTATGTTCCCTCCAAAGAACAAGTTGCTGATATATTTACCAAACCTTTACCCAGGGAAGTGTTCGAATATCTAAGACAAAATATGGGAGTAGTATCTGCCATGCAAAAGATCAGATCTACTTAAATACAGAAGATTAAATTGGATATGCGGATTTCCTGCAGGATAGTCACATATATACGCAAGTTTATACACAGAAAACCGTGTATGGGTATTTTTTGACAAGAATTTTCCCGGTTAGCATTTTTCAGCACAGTTGCGGTGCTATTGGGTATCTGTGGATGCACAGGTTAAGGGGGAGCATTGGTCATGTGGAAAGGATGCATTGTTGGCATTCTAATTATCTGTTGTAGTCTGATCTCATGCTTGAGAATCCTTGATCTTGAGTGTATAAGTCATTTCTATTATTTCATTGAATATTATGTTTGAAGATGTAGCATGACCTCAGGGGGAGCATGGTATTGGAGGTACAAAGGATCTTGATCTATCCTTTGTCCTTAATGTCAAAGGGGGAGAATATTTCTGAATGTATTTTTGGTCATGGTTGCCATCAAGTCCAAAAGGGGAGATTGTTGGCAATATGTTTCTGGTATCCTATTATATTGAATTGATTATCCTTGATGGCAACTCTCTGACAAAGGATGTAGATAATGACTGTATGAAGATCTCAGAAATCCATCAGCAGGTCTATACACGTAGAATATAAGAATAAATGTATATCTTCTTTTCTTGAATAAGTTCGGTGTATATATGCATCCTGATGACGGATAATTGAAATCCGTGATAGTTAAGAAACCCGGTGTTGGGTTTGATGGTGATCTGTATACATTTAGAGGTACCAATAGTAATACGGTCGACTGTGTATCCCAACTGGTAGACAATGAAGTAATGCATGATAACCCTTTGTATTATCGAGTAAGGTGTGTAAGGTGTTTATCTATGTTCCGAATGATGGATCGAATGCATGCAAAGAATCGAGTCGAATAATCCATAAGGATTTCATCGGAGCTGTATAACAGTATTGTGGTTATATGAATTGATAACACGGAGAAACGAATTGGCAAAAGTATGCAGACGGAACCTGGAGTAGAGGGACGGAACCTTGCAGATGATCAATGAATGCAGTTTAGTGATGGAAGCGATTTTTATCGCACCACCTTTGCAGCGAAAGTGGTATTTGAGAATCGAGAGCCATTCCATAGAATAGTCGGCACGTGGCGTCGGGAGAAGTCGCAAAACCACCATCACTACGCGACATCGCACGTTAATGATCGACCAAGGAGGTCGCGCGATATTGTTGAGCGCTGTCAATCTGGAGGGGAGCCATCGGACAACGGTCGTATGAGGAAGATGTGCGAAGGTTAACCAAAGTACGGCACGAGAATTTGATTGGACTGTTGATCATATACGTGGGGCCCGAAGTCAAAGTTTTATTAACAGACGTGAATAAAGTTATGACCAGCACTGAACCTTGGTAAATGTTCATTAACCTTGGCTATAATATTATATGGCAGAGATAAAGATTACCTTTGGGTTGATTCGTGTTGTGAGAGTATGCATTAGTGTACATGGAAGAGCGTAGGTTGGGGATCCAATTTGGATTGGTTTGCCTTTTAATACGTGGGTTGTTATTAAGAGAGCATTTTTTTTTATGCCTTAGGAAGGTCATTACTAAAGGAGAAATTTGGATTAATATCTCAATCTCATATTGAGATATTAAAAATCCTTAGAATAATTATCTAATTGCTAGACCAAGAAAATAGAACCATGAGAAGTCGTTTGGGGCTTGGGTAGACCCCGCTAGATTATCTATTTGATCTCGTCCAGGAATACCATCAGTGGTTGGGTGGTTTTGACTCATGGTATTAATAAAGGCTAAAAATATATAAGGAGAAGAGGATTATAGTACAAGGTGTGCATGTGGAGGGGTTGTTAATGAATAAATCTCTTTAAGAGATATCTGCATGATTGAACTCTGATAGATCTGAATCTATGATGCACTTGTGGATATGATGAAGGTTCAAGATCTCTAGATCTAGAAATGATGAATCTCTAGGAAGATCTCCAAAAGAAATGATAAAGACCTGGCACAAGTCTGATGAAGAAATTGAAGAAATTTTTTGGATCTGATGGTTGAAGCCTTCAGTATGAAAGTGGAAGCTTTCTGCCAGTAAAAGCTGGAGTTAAATCAGGAGGTCGAAGCTCCCTTCCAGGAGAGGTTGGTAAACAAGATCAGGGGGTTGGAGCTCCCTTCCAGTAGTGACTGGAGAATGAGAGAAGGTTGTAGCTTTCTACAGGTAGGTGCCTGCGTGCTGGTATAAGTCTGCGCCAGTACAAAATTGTAAGAAGTTTTCTTTATAATAAATATTGAAGACAGAGACGACAGCAGCAGTGGTTTTCTCCCGAATTGGGTTTCCACCTTAAATACTGGTGTTCATGTGTGTTGCTTATGTGTGATGGTTTATTATATTATTAATGCACATGCTTACTGCTTACTAAACATCTAATGAATGAATGATGCAATCATCTAAGTAAAGAATTAACTGCATAATAAGATCTCTGGACATACAGGATATCCACGTGTATACGCAAGTTGGATTTAGTAAAGTAGCGTATCTTTTTAAGAAAGAAAAAGTAAAAGGTTTTCAGTCAGCTCTAAATACCGATTCACCCCCCCCCCCCCTCTCAGTATTTTTCCCAACACATATAGTAAGTAAACTAATAATTTAAGCTAATAAACTTATAATTTAAGCTAAAACGTAGGCTTTCTGGTTATTATTAATGTTCATGGCTTCGAATTAGTAGATCCTCTTGAAGAAATATTAATTGGTTGAACAGAAGGAAAAGTGGTTGCCACAAGACACAACTAAAGAGCTACCACCATATCACGGGTTTATTTAATCCTAGACTAAAGAGGCTTCAAATTTGTCTAGAAAACTATGGAAATTAAGGCACAATTTTGATGAAATCAAGCAATTGTTTTTTTAAATCCAAATTACAGTTGTCAAGCTTCAATATTTTGGCTTCCCAGAGGTTTTTGATGGTACTAAATCCATTTCTTTCAAAAAAATGTGATTCAAACACTCCTACTACAAAATTTTTTTAAAACAAATACTGAATTATGTCCACTTTTGGTCGTCTAAGCAAATTTTCCGCCTCCATAAATGACACTTTTATTTAATATTCACTTGTCAGTGAAAGTATATATATATTTTTTATAACATTTCATCTTTGAAGGTTAGAAGAATATATTTCCATCCAAATAAATTTAAGATCACCCTTTCAAATTTGATCAATATTCGCTATGTATTTTTTCCATAAACTTGCAGAGTTGAAATCGTCCATTCCACCTTGTTAAGAATTATTAGGCATAGTTTCTTTGATATTAATGAAATTTTGTTCCATTGCATAGAAGTCCTATCTAAAATGAAAAGATTTAAAGATGCTCGAACATGAATTATGTGGGAAGAAAATTAGATTTTTAGGATATGGGCTAGGAACAATGGAAGACAAAAAGTTGATTATTTATGTTGGTGTAATATCATCAATATCATCTGAGCAATTTGAAGACACAGGTTTATTATTTTTTTGTTTTTCTAAAACAACCCATTTCGGTTTATTTTTATATTTACTATACATTGTAATACTTTAATTTGATTTATTAATAGAGATATTTAAAAACTATCACAATCACATTTACTAATATGGTTGATATACACCGATAGGCATATATGAAATAGATTTACAACCACATTCACTAATGTGTTTGATATACCCCAATACGCCTATATCCACCACTCACCACATGTATTTTACCAAAATAATCATTATATATTTATAAATATAATTACCAATATATTTTCTATATCTACTCTATATTAAATCCACATATATATATATATATATATATATATATATATATATATATATATATATATATATATATATATATATATATATATATATATATAATATTTTATTATTTGATAATAAAATATATAATAATAAAATATTATTAAATTTTTTCAATACATTAATAGTTATAAGTCAAACTGTACTAAAATTAAAATATAACATAATACTAGTATTTTATTACTATTTATAACAAGTATATATCTCTTACCAATATACAAAGGGATTACTAATATTATAGGCCAAAAGGGCTAATAAGCTCAAGAGTGTAATATTATAAACTCAAGGAATTGGTGAACCCAAGGGAAAAATATTAAAAAGCTAAGAGATCAAGAAGCTCAAGGGATCCATAATAAAAAGAGAAGAGATTAATAAAGCCTAGGAATTATTATTTTAAATACAAATGAATGATAAATTTACATGATTATTAATATTATAAACTGAAGAGAACAATCAACTTTAGGGATTATAAATGTTATAAACCCAATGAATTAAAAGACTAAATGATTAATAAACCCAATGGACTAATATTAAAAATTGAAGGAAATAATAAACCCAAGGGTTCAATAAGTCCAAGGGATTAATATTAAAAAGACAGGAAATTAATAAACCCTAAGAATTAATATTTTAAAATAAAAAACGTAGGATATTAATAAACCATAATACTCAATATTTTAAACTCAAAATATTAATAAACCCGAGGGATTATTAATATTATAAACCAAAAGAACCAATAAATTCAAGGGTCTAATATTATAAGCCAAAGGAATTAGTGAATCCAAGTGATAAATATTAAAAACCTATGGGATCAATAAGGCCAAGGGACCAATATTAAAAACACAAAAGATTAATAAACCCTAAGAATAATTTTTTTAAACTCACAAAACTAAGAAATTAATAAACCCTAATAATTAATATTTTAAATTAATTAGACTAATAAACCCAAGAATTTATTAATATTATAAACCAAAAGAAGTAATAAACCCAAGGGTTTAATATTATAAACCAAAGTATTGGTGAACCCAAGGGATAAATATTAATATTATAAACCAAGAAATTAATAAACCTTAATAATTAATATTTTAAACTAAAGAGGTTAATAAATCCTAAGAATTAATATTTTTAACTCAAGAGATTAATAAACCCAATGGGTTATTAATATTATAAAAAAAGGAACTAGTAAACCCAAGGATTTGATGTTACAAACCAAAGGAATTGGTGAACCCAAGGGATAAATATTAGAGACCTACTCGATCAATATTAAAAACAAAAGAGATTAAAAAGTGCTAATAATTAATATTTTTGACTCAAAAACCTAAGAAATTAATAAACCCTAAAAATTGATATTTTTAACTGAAGAGATTTTAAGACCCAAGCGTGGTTTAATATTACAAATGAAAAGAACTAATAAACCAAAGGGTTTTATATTATAAACCCAAGGAATTGGTGAAACTAAGGGATAAATATTAAAAACCTAAGGGATGAATAATTTGAAGGGATCAATATGAAAAACAGAAGAGATTAATAAAGGCTACAATTAATATCTTAAAAAACAAGGTTTGATAAACTCACATGATTATTAATATTATAAACTAAAGCGAATAATATTAAACCCTAAGAGATTAATATTATAAACCTCAAGTATATAAAAACCTGTAGATAAATACCATAAACCATCAAATAAACATGGTTGAGCATGCTTGATTTAAACATTGAGACTATTATTGTCATAATGAGATGTTAGACGAAGAATGACCATGGTTTGCCATGGTTTATTTTCATATTGAGACAATCTTTGTCTTAATGTGACATTCGACCATTGAAGACCTTGATTGACTATGACTAACTATTATTAACAATGGTAGCCCATGGTTGGTTTTCATATTGAGACAATGTTTTGGATAATGTGACATTCGACCATGCATTAATATTAAAGTGTACAACTCATATTTAGTGCCTAATATTACCAACCCAAAGAATTATAAAATTCAAGGGATTAATAAACCCTAATAATTAACATCTTAAACTTAAAACCTAAGAAATGAATAAACCCTAAGAATGAATATTTTTCACTCGAGAGATTAATTAATCGAAGGGATTATTAATATTATAAACCAAAACTAATAAGCCCAAGTGTTTAATATTATAAACCAAAGGAATTGGTGAACCCAAGGGATAATTATTAATATTATAAAGCAAGAAATTAAAAAATCATAATATTTAATATTTTAAACTCATGAGATTAATAAAGCCTAAGAATTAATATTTTAAACTCAAGAGATTAATAAAACCAAGGGGTTATTAATATTATAAACCAAAATAGGCAATAAACCCAAGGGTTTAATATTACCAACTAAAGGAATTGGTGAACCCAAGGGATAAATATTAAAGACCTAAGGGATCAATAAGGTCAAGAGATCAATATTAAAAACACAAGATATCAATAAAGCCTGAATCAATATTATGGACCGAAATATTCTAATCCCCAATGTTATAAACTCTAAATATTAAACACAATATTATAAACCCTAATATTAAACACAAATATTATAAACCCACTATTAAACCCTAATTATAAACCATATATATTAGAATCTATATTATAACCCAACATATTACGCCATAATTTAAATCATAATATTCAAACTCAAAATATTAATAAATTGAAGGGATTATTAATATTATAAACCAAAAGAACTAATAAATGCAAGGTTTTAATATTATAAATGAAAGGAATCAGTAAATGTAAGGGATAAATATTAAAAACCTATGGGATTAATAAGGCCAAGGGATCAATATTAAAAACACAAAATATTAATAAACCCTAAGAATAATTTTTTTAAACTAAAAAACTTAAGAAATTAATAAACCCTAATAATTAATATTTTAAATTAATATATTAATAAACCCAAGACATTATTAATATTATAAACCAAAATAAGTAATAAATCCAAGGGTTTAATATTATAAACCAAAGTAATTGGTGAACCCAAGGGATAAATATTAATATTATAAACCAAGGAATTAATAAACCTGAATAACTAATATTTTAAACTCAAGAGATTAATAAACACTAATAATTAATATTATAAACTCAAGATATTAATAAACCCAATGGGTCATTAATATTATAAACAAAAATATCTAATAACCCCGAGGGTTTAATATTACAAACCAAAGGAATTGGTGAACCCAAGGGATAAATATTAAAGACTTAAGGGATGAATAAGGCCAAGGGATCAATATTATAAACAAAAGAGATTAATAAACCCAAGGGTTTTATATTATAAACCCAAGGAATTGGTGTACCCAAGGGATAAATATTAAAAACCTAAGAGATCATTAAGGTGAAGGGATCAATATTAAAAACATAAGAGGTTAATAAAGCCTACAAATTAATATCTTAAAAAAAAAGGTTTGATAAAATCACATGATTATTAATATTATAAACTCAAGGGAATAATATTAAAGTTAAGAGATTAATATTATAAACCTTAGGTATATAAAAACCTTTATATAAATACTATAAACCATAAAATAAACATGATTGAGCATGCTTGATTTAAACATGGAGACAATTGTTGTGACAATGTGAGATTGGACGAAGAATGACCATGGTTTGCCATGGTTGATTTTCATATTGAGACAATAAAGACCTTGATTGACTATGACTAACTATGATTAACAATGGTAGCCCATGGCTGATATTCATATTGAGACAATGTTTTTCATAATGTGACATTGGACTATGCATTAAAGTTAAAGTGTACGACTAATATTTAACACCTAATATTACCAACCCAAAGAATTAGAAAACTCAAGGGATTAATAAACCCTAAGAATTAATATCTTAAACTCAAAACCTAAGAAATAAATAAACCCTAAGAATTAATTTAAACTGAAGAGATTAATAAAGAGAAGGAATTATTAATATTATAAACCAAAAGAGCTAATAAAACCAAAGGTTTAATATTACAAACCAAAGGAATTGGTGAACCCAAGGGATACATATTAATATTATAAACCAAGAAATTAATAAAGCATAAGAATTAATATTTAAACTCAAGAGATTAATAAACCATAAGTATGAATATTTTAAACTCAAGAGATTAAGAAACCCAAAGGGTTATTAATATTATAAATAAAATGAAGTAATAAACTGAAGGGTTTAATATTACAAACCAAAGGAATTGGTGAAACCAAGGAATAAATATTAAATACCTAAGGGATCAATAAGGCCAAGGGATCATTATTAGAAACAAAAGAGATCAATAACCGTAAGAATCAATATTATGAACCGAAATATTATAATCTTCAATGCTATAAACTCTAAATATTAAACAAAATATTATAAACCCTAATATTAAACCCAAATATTATAAACCCAATATTAAACCATATTTATAAACCTTATATATTAGAATCTATATTATAATCCAACATACTACACCATAATGTAAATCATAATATTATATCCAAATATTAGAAACCCTCATCTTATAAACCACAAATATTATAGACCAAATGTTATACATGTTACAACACCCACATTAGTAAATGTGTTTCATACATGCTGATTAGTGTATATTAAGCACACTCATATCCACAATAGTCAATGTTATTGCATAATTTATACTAAATACTATATTATAGACTATACTATATTATAAATCGAACAACCCAAAGGGTTAGCAAGCCTAAGGGATTATATATTAAACAATAATAATATTGGCATATTAATATTATAAAACCAAGGAATTAATAAATCAAATGCATTAACATCATAAAACCAAGCTATTATTATTATATAATGAAGGGATTAACAAACCCAAGGGATTATATATACTATAAACCCAAGCGATTAATGAACGCAATGAAATAATATTATAAACCATTGGGAATAAAAAAACCCAAGGGATTAATAAACCGAGGGGGTGTTCTAAACGCAAGGGAGATTAATAAACTTAGGAGATATTATAATATTATAAACACATTACAACATTAAGAAAATTATCATGTTGATTACGGTTGATCATGGTTGACCATTTTCAACCATGATCATGTTGATTATGGTTGACTGTGGTTAGTCAAGGTTAACCATATTCAACCATAGAGGCCTTGATCATGGTTGATCATGGTTGATGATATTCCACCATGGATGATCATGGTTGACTATGGTTCACCATTTTTATCATGGTTGACCATTGTTCACCATGGTTAACCATAGAGTCAATTACCATTGTTAATCATATTCAACCACAGTTAATCATGGTTAACCATAAGAACATTAATTTACCATAATGACCATGGTTGATCATGGATGGCAATGGTTCAAATTAAATGACCATGGGTGGCCATGGTCGATCATGGTCTAAAATAATTTTTTACCACACTCAAGAATGGTTGACCAAGTTCAATGAGAGAGACCTTAATCATGATCGATAATAGTGGAAGAATTTTAACCATGAGTAATCATGGTTGACCATCGCTAAAAATGGTTGAATATGGCTGATCATCATTGACTTTTATTAATTGTGACTGATCATGGTTGACAGTAGAGACATTGTCCATGGTTGACTAGATCTAGCCATGATTAACCATGATTTTCCATGGTTGATTGTAGAGATATGGATTAACTATGAGTAGGGAATTGTACTATATTCAACCAAAAATATCTGCATTGTTTACAATGGATGACCATAATCACACATAGAGACCTTGGCTGACCATGTTTGACCATTATAACAATTGTTGACTATGGTTGTCGATGAGGAGTGTATAGAACATGAAATGTTATGGGTTGAACATGGTTGACCAAACATGACCATGTTGATCATGGTTGACCATGGTTGATCATGGATGACCAGATTCAACCATATGGACCTCGATCTTGCTTTACCATAGTTGATCATGGTTATCGATATTCAACCATGCTCGATCTTGGTTGACCATAATCAACCATATGGACCTCGATCTTGGTTGACCATAATCAACCATATGGACTTCGATCTTGATTGACCATAGTTGACCATGGTTATCGATATTCAACCATGCATGATAGTCGTCGACCATAATCAACCATGATCAACCATGCTTCACCATGGTGGATCATGGTTGAATATTTTTATCATGGTCGATCATGGTTGGAAATGGTTAAACATAGAGAAAATGACCACGGTTAACCATATTTAAACATGGTAAATCATGGTTGACCATAGAAATTTGGTTAGCCATTATATCCATGGATGATGATGCATGACTATGGTCAATAGCGGTTCAAAATTGTTGTTAATCATTGACAATGGTTCACATTAAATGACCATGACTAATCATGGTTGATCATGGTTAACGATGGTTGACAAAATTCAACCAGAAAGAACTTAATCATGGTTGAAAAAATTCAATCCTGATTAATCATGGTTGAACATGCTTGAACATGGTTGATTGTGGTTAATCATAGTTCACAATAGAGTCATTTTCCATGGTTGATCATGGTTGGTCATAGAGACAATGATTAACCATTAATAGGGAATTGTGTTTGACTAACGTAGTAGTGTTGCATTGCAACATTGGATAAATTGAAATGTGTAACATTGCGACAATGTTTGTCACATTGCAACGTTTAATATATTTCTTTACCATTCGAGCATCAAAAACATATTTAATTATCAATATTAATAAATAATATTAATAGGAAATTATTTCTCACTAAAGTTAAAGATTGTTGATTATTAAACACTGTCAAACATAGTGAAGGAGTCACCCACATTTGGAAATGTGGTTGACCAAATGTTGTAATGTCACATTGCGATGTTAGAGACATTTTTTTACAATTCAAATTCTAATAAGTTTATATTAATATTAATATATTTATTTAAACATTTTAAAATTATTTTTTAATGTTATTATTAATATGTGTGTGTGTGTGTGTGTGTGTGATCCTCTAGACTTGAGGAGCCATGATTGAGGGACATCTAAGTCGTCAAAGTCACCTGGGGATCGCAGTGGGCATGGGCCACGAGAGCCATTAGTTGACTTGATTTTTTAGCAAGTATATGTGTGTGTGTGTGTGATCCTCTACGCTTGAGAAGCCACAATCAAGGGACATCTAAGTCATCAAAGTCGCCCAAAAATCGCACCCGCCATGGGCCGTGAAAGCCCTTAGCTAACTTTATCTTTTAGCATGCCCACCCCCCCCCCCCCCCCTCGCAATCGCAACCAGCACGTGACATAACCACCCCCCATGAGGATTCATCTTTCGTCACCTTGGTAACGAAGCTGATCCTCAACTCGTGCTAGTCAGACATGACTTTTATATAAATATTTTAATTAATATATTATCAAGTATTTTAATTATTTTTATCAAATATTTTGAATAACTTAATATTACTATTAATTAATATGAAAATATTAATTTAAAAATCTAAAAATAAAAGTTTATTGTAATTGAACATTTTTATATAAATGTTTTAATAAATATATTGCCAAATGTTTTAATTTATGTTCTTAAACATTTTAATGTTTTTATTATTGTTATGAATGTTTCAAGTAATGTTAAAAATTAATTAATTAAAGTTAAAAATAATTAATGTTAATGTTTTATTTGATTAATATTAATGTAAATTATTATTTTAATTATTCAATAAATAAAGGTTGTATTGATTGAGGACTGCTTTGATTGATTAAGATCAATTATTGTGAAATACACTAAACATATTGTTGATATAGATGTGGTCATATTTAACTATGTTTGACTAATGTCATTACCTATTTATAATTCTGTATTAATTATTAATTTTTAATTATACATTAATGCTTTAATTACTATATCAATATATTAATGATAATAAATTGGTAAATTAATATTATTATTAATCACTATCAATTCATTTCTTTGAACATGTTTAAATAATGTTATTAAACATTTTTAAATAAATGTTTTAATTAATATATTGTTAAATTTTTTAATTAATGTTTTAAAGTTAAAAACATTTAAGTACAATTCCAACATCTTATTATTATTATTATTATTAACCAAATCCAAATATATTCATGTTTAGATATATTTGAATAATGTAGTTAAGTATAATAATTATGTATTAATCATTTAATTGATATGTCAATGTAATAAGGATACTATAATAATTATTTAACTTTATTATTAATTAATATTAATATATTTTTTTACATATCTTTGAATTAATGTTTGAGGTTATTAAACAATTTTATATAAAAGTTTTAATTACACATTGTAAAATGTTTTAATTAATAATGTTTAATGATACAATTTATTAATATTTTAATGCTTTAATTAATTAATTAATTAATGTATATTAATTAAAGATTGCATTATAGTAAAATACAATAAACATAGGGTTGAGCAAGTCTTAATGTGATTATATTGGTCTCTCTTTAAGTAATGTGGTTAACTATTATATATTAAGTTATAATGTTTTAATTAATAGATCAATATAATAATGTTAATAAATAAGTCAATTAATATTAAAATATTTGTAATCCTTTTTAAATTAATTTAATTATTGAAAGTAATTAATATATTTAATTAAATAAGCAATGAATTGATTCCATAAATAATAAAATACAAATAAATAATTTATTATATTTTAAAAGATTATTAATTCTTTCCCCTAATGTTTTTCAATTATTAAAATTTTCAGTGATCTTCTATTTTTTTTTTTTTTTTTAATTTTAATCTTTGGATATAAAAATATAATTTATGATATGAAATTATTATCCACATAAAAACTTATAAAATTTTTTGTATCATGTTAGAGACAATGGTTCTCCCCCATCAATATTGTCTAAGGAAAAAGACAATTCAAAGAATAACACTCTTTTCCCTCTAATTGAACCCTGAGCTTCGTTGATTTGATTCTATGATGTACACTAAATCTGGAAGTTCCACTTATGTGCTATTAGCATTCAATTTTCAATAAGCATGGTATTGATGTCTCATTGTGCCAAAGTAGTTCCTTGATTTCACTACAAGAGTGAGATGCCTAGTTTAATAAAGACTACCAACTCTATGCTCTATGTCACATAGAGCTTTCATGGATATTATTTTAATTAATTTCAAACACTTTCATTTAAATTTATTCAATTTAAAATACAATTTGCTCATCTCGAGTGATAAGTAGATTTTTTTAAAGCTTAAAAGGTTTAAATATTATTAAAATGAATTCTAAATTTATAATAATTTATTATTATTATTATTTTATATAATAATAATAATAATAATTTAATAATATAATATTACCATATAATTGTATTAAAATAATTATTATAATTTAATATTACAATTTATTATTGTATTAAAATAATTTTATTATAATTTAACCTTAGGGTTTATCCTTTATATGGCAATCATGTGATAATGAAATCTTATTATTAATCATTGTATATTTGTTTGTGCACTTTGATACATTAAGAGATGAATTATAGATTAAGAAATTCTAAATGGGTAGCATGGACAGTTGAATACCCTGGGGACAACATTTTTTTTAAGTAATAAAAAATAAATCCACCGAAGAATAATTTAATAAAATAATATTTGTTCTTTATAGTTAACTGTGAGTGGGCATACACTTGAATGGCATGCATATGCAACCACTCTTCCATTACCCGTATAATAATCTAATAATCTAATTGAATTAATAAGTATTATAATTTAATCTTACATTTTATTATTTATTATTGTATTAAAATAATTACGCTGTAAGGCATTCCTATTTGGAAACAACTCCCATAGTTGCCACTGTGTCCATGTTTGAGTCATTGGATGAAATGTTAGACTATTGAAATGTTTTAAGCCATTAGATTCACAAGTAAATAGTTTTATATATATATTTTATAATGTTAGTTTTTTTCTTTTTAATAAGTGGGATTGAATTTATGTTTTGGTGACATTTAATTTAAAGTGTTATTATAAAAAGTTTGTTATATTTTAACCTCAATTTAACATTTTGACTATGCCAAATTACACAAAGATAAAAATAAAAGTGAAGGAAATAAAAAAAATTGACATAATGTAATGAACATTTTAACTAGCTTAAAATACAATAAAATAAAATAATAATAAACTATAAAAACAACCCATGGTATTCATGTGGAATGTAGTTAATTTAAAGAGGGAAATTAAGATGGTTTAGATCAATCTTAAGTCTGGATCTACCAACAGCCAAGAGAGATCATATATCTTGATATGCAAACCTCTTTTAGA
The DNA here is from genome assembly GCA_034641835.2 of Pinus albicaulis. Classification (NCBI taxonomy): domain Eukaryota; kingdom Viridiplantae; phylum Streptophyta; class Pinopsida; order Pinales; family Pinaceae; genus Pinus; species Pinus albicaulis. The sequence goes on along the minus strand of CM076578.1, from coordinate 1,606,757,882 downwards.
GTAAAATTAACATTTTAACTAGGTCAAAATACAATAAAAAATAAAAATAATAAAATAAAATAATAATAAACTATAAAAACACCCCATGGTATTCATGTGGAATGTAGTTTATTTATATAGGGAAGTTAATATGGCCTAGGTCAATCTTAACCCTGGATCTACCAAGGCAAGAGGGATCATATGTCTTGATATGCAAACCTCTTTTAAAGTAAAAAGGGAATTGATCCCTCTCATAAATAATCCACATCTAAACTAATTATTTAATAAAACTATTTTTGAATGTTTATAACCATTTTACATAATAAAATGTATCTACATTTTCATACATCCAAATATACATAATTTTTCTTCTTCTATATTATTTTTGTTACAACTATTTTGTTATTCCAAAAATACATGGTGTTTTTTTTATATATTATTTATGTTACAAGTATTTTATTATACATGAGTAGTATTTCTTAATATATAGAAAATTAAATTAATAATGAGAATTTTTAAAATATGTGATCTTTTTAAATTTCCAAATTATTTCATAGGACATGATTTATCTTGAGAAATATTGATGAATGTTCATAATTCTCATTTCTTAAATAGAACTAAATTTACCTTTAATTACTTAATTGTAATAGTTTATAACTATATAAGAGTTTGTAACTACATACATACTCTTTCCGATTTTATTCTCAAATTTTGAACACAGTTTTTCACTACATAATTTTATCTTTTATAATTTTTTTATTTTTCAATTCCAACCAAAAATTACAAAAGAAAAAACCCACTCAGTCGTTATTGTAGATTATAGTTTTACAAAATTTACACGATGTAATTACCAATAGAGTAAGTTGAGACAATCCTAAGGGGTTTTTTGTACAAGTTTTATGATAACCTTTCCCTCCATCAAATATATACTGTAGTGTCTTATGAAGAGAGAGCATATTCTAGCTTATAACCTGATCCAGAGTCAAAGAAAATGGCTAGGGATTTCACAAGTTATTAGTTTATAACTTTATCCACAATAAAATAAAATGGCTAGAGATGTCACAAGTTATCATTCTCATAGTGATTTATTGATGTTCTCAGTTGAAATGGATCATATTAGATGCATGGTGGCCAGAGACAATAAAAAATTCAAAATACATATCTCTTATGACATCCATATTGTCTACAAACCATCCAAATTTTCCATCTTATACAACAATTTCTAACAATAACCTCTCAATTTACTCTCCAATTTTTGAAATGCCCACCCATGCTCGGGAGATCACATTGTAAAATTAAATGTTCTTGTGGTATTTTTAAAGGGTTCATAAACATAACAGGCAATGAGAAGTCAATATTGTGGTATAATGACCGATTTTTGAATCATTTTGATAAAAAAAACACCGTATTAGCTCACAGGATATTTCTAATGATATAAGGATATGAGATGATAACAAAGTTTTGAATCATGATAACTAGGTTACAACCAAAACTAAGTTGTAGCCACAAGCAAAAAATCACAAAAAATCAAAATATATTCAAGGTTGCAATGAACCCCATACATAGTGATGGACCTCATTATAATTTTAGTGCACATAGAACACCACCCTAAAAATTCTATACTCTCAATCAATTTAAAATAACCTAATATTTCTAGATTGGATGTTGAGGTGGGTGGTACAATAGTTGAGGATGATTATTAAAGGGTAAGGGAGTTTAGATACTCTACCCTTCCACCAAAGCTATAAAAAGTGAGACTTGAAGATTATAGTTTTATAAAATTGACACTATTTGATTAAGAATAAGTTACAAACATGGGGTATTGAAAAAGTAGTAAGAGGAAGTTACATGAAGGCCATGGTAAATATTGTGACTCTTTGTACTATTTTTATTTAAAATAGTAATTTGTATTTGTATTTTTTTAAATGAATACTATTAAATTTGTTGTAATACTTTTATTTAAAATAGTAATTTGTATTTGTAGTTTTTAAATGAATATTGTTAAATGTGTAATTGAGTAAAATGTATTAAATTGATATTCTAATTTTTAACATACTTATTTAAAAAATTCAAAGTATGGTGAGTTTTTTTTTATTGAGCTTTACTCTAGATGTGCATAGAATGAGTCTATCTCAAGTCCAAAACAAGATTCTTCTTTCTCTTCATATTCTAGTTTTCACCTTGACACTCCTCCTCTCCTCCTCCTTGCACAAATTTAAACTATGAGAAACAAGGTAGTTGTTGCATGTAGCAACATTTAGATAGGATAAGAAAAATGCGATACTCTATTGTAATTTTCTCTACAAATGTGATGGATAATGTGCCTTAACTGTTGACAGTTTCATGGTTAATGTAGTATAAGCTACATGAAAATTTACACTCTTATATACAAGATCAAGAAATCTATGCCCAATATCCAACACCATAGAACAAGACATGTTCGCCAATTCAACAATTGCTTCCAAATCTCTCTAAGTGCTAGAGTTTATTTCTCAAGAAACTTGTTTTTACTGCTCTTGAATTGATGAAAGGAATCATTGTTGCATATAGGAGCATTTAGATATGATAAGAAAAGTGTGATATTGTGTTATAATTTTATACAAATATGTTGTAGTTGTTTTCCCAATAAAATTGTTTTTACTTCTCTTAAGTGATGAAATCCATAATTGTTGCATATAGGAGCATACTCCATATATGCTACCAAATCTCTCTCGGTGTTGAAGCTATTTTTTCATTCGCCTTATTTTAACTGCTCTTGAAGTGATGAAAGCCACCTCTCCATAAATGTTTTACTGACTGCAACTATTTTCTCAATTGCTTATTTTTATTGCTCTTGAAGTGATTAAAGCCACCTCTCCATACATTTTTTACTGACTGCACAAAGAACAAAAAAAACCCACTTCATGTCAGCGATACTTAAAAAACAAGAACATGGTAGACACTAGGGACATCAGTGGTAAAGAACAATGTGATATTTTGAATATTTTCAAATATCATGAAAGAAATAATACCTAGGTAACTCAACATGAATTGATCAAGATTAAATAACCTTTTATTTTGAAGGTATAAAATCACGATCTATTTATTTATTCATGAGGCATTTATTTTGGCATGATTAGACAAGGTATTTAACTTAAATTCAACATAGTCCTCATGATTTGTAAGCCTCAAAGAAGAAGTATTGCATAAATATTTCACTACCTGCTTCCATGGAAGAAAATTTTGATTTTCATTCCTCCACGATGGCTCCTTCTCTGCAACATGTTATTTCTTCTAGGCTACTCTTTCCTATGATATTTCATTACGGTGTTTCTTTTGCAACATGTGGTGCAATTTCTAGTTTTATTATAATTTAATCTTAAGGTTTATCTCTTATATAAAAATTGTCTCATAATGAAACCTTATTATTAACCAAAGCTTTCAATACACCAAAGCTTAACACAAATTTTGAATACAACAAGAAGTATAATTGCATTAGTTAAGTGATATATGATCACATGATAGTCACAATTTTGTTTTTACAATAAATTATGAAGCCTAAAACTATATTATAATTTAAACCTACCATTTTTTATTTATTCATTATATTGTTTAAATAATATGAAATTGTAATTATTTTTTATTATCATATATCATGCCAACTTGATTAATCATTGTAGATTTGTTTGTTCAAGTGGATACATTACGAAAGGAATTCTAAATGGGTAGCATGGATCTTTGAATATCCCATAAACAATATTTGTTTGTTATGTAATAACAAATAAATCCACCCGAGAAAGAATAATTTAATAAAATACTATTTTATTCTTTATAGTTACGTGTGAGTGGGGATACATTTAAATGGCATGCATAGGAAACCAGTAGGGTAATGGAGTGGATGAAATGTTTATAAATGCACACTTGCCAAGTGGTTAAATAGGTATACGTTTGAGAATGTGAAGAGTTATAAGTTTCAAAATTAATCCACGTTGCAATGCAATGTTTTATACATTTTTTTTAATTTCATTTCTAACTAATTAGCATATGTGGTTATCAACAACAATCAGTAAATTTTGAGTCATTTTTTGTAAAAAATTGATTTAAGTATGGTTTAAAAATGTGATTTAGATATGCAAGGAAGTTATCACTTTCAATTCCATTCGTTGATGCAGTGGCGATGAGGAGAATATACTGACATCATCTAATTTACATCATGTGATAAAAAATATTAATTAGAAAAATGATTAAAGTGGCGAGTTCCAACTGGAGGATGCCTATTAACGTAAATATGAGAAGGAATATTTTTTTTTTCTTTTTAAATTTAATTTTCTATTGATTTTTCATGAAAATGTATAGCAGAGCTACTTCTATATAGTTGAACCGAAACGAGAATGATGACAAAAAAAAAAATATTATCCAAACAAATACAAATATTTTACTTAATTGTACTTTGAGTGTTCTGTAGCTATTACAGATGAATATTAATAAATCTTAGCATAACCTATGGTTGTCAAAGAGGCATGAAAATGGTAAAAATATAGGGAACATAGAGAAGAAGGTAACAAAATGAAATCTTACTATCTAAATAGAGTTGGAAATATTGATTGGAGTTCCAGGTGTAGCACGACCCTTTCCTTTGAGCAAGACAGATTCTAGATGAGGCAATTTGGATAATTGTTGGTTTTCTACTTGAATTCAACATAAATGAATGACAAGTTGGTTCTTGCTATCATTGTTTTATGTCCTTACATGCCCTTCCCCTCCAAAAATATATAGAGCTCAAAATTGTACAAAGGATAATATACTTGAATGAGAATGGAAAAAGCCTATAGGTAGAGGAAAATTCTAAATTGGTGGAGCAACTAGAGTTATCAAGAGAGTCATCTTTAGTGCTATTTTTTGGACTTTTCGGTGCTTGAATCTTGCAGAACAATTTGAGGTGAAATCTTGATTTATGTTATTTAAAATGTTTTTTTTTACTATATATATAGATTCTGCACCCTCAAAAACCCTAAGGCACTTTGATTGTGTAGGGGTTACCCATCAAGCTTGTGATTTCAATAAATTCATGATATATTTTAGAGAAATTAGACTCAGAAAATCCACTGAAAAAAGCTTCCAAAATGTCTAACTAAAAAAATTCAGTTATCAACTACTCCACTCCAAAAAAGAGTAAACCAACAACCACATTAACATGATAAGTGGACTCAGTAGAGAATGAAACATTAAACCAAATTCTCAGTGATTAAAACCTACTCCATAAGAAAAGTGATGCCATGAATGAGGTCCAACTCCAATGTCATTTGTCCATCATGCCATCACATACCCATTGTGTGACTATTTTTACATGTATATCACCTCATCAAGGAATGAGAATGAACAATTTTGAAACAATAATTACCCAAAATTATAAATATAAATTTACATATAAAAATACCACTAAATAAATTAATAGGTAATAAAATTTATTACAAACAATATTAATTTAATAATTTTTGTATTCAATCATTGTAATAAAAATATTTCATCCAATCATACTATTTCTCTGTGTATAACAACAATATTTTCATAATGGAGGATATGACTCCACAAGGATGGACCTTTTCATGGTTGGTCCTAAATCTCTAGTAGTCTTAATATTTTCCTATTAATCTATACAATGTAAAATTTCGTTGCTAAGATTGTTAGCTAGATATGACTTTATATATAATGTAATTATAGTTAGAAATTGATCACATTAACCATATCACTATTCTTACACAATGAGTAAGAATTCAAATTCTCACCCCCGTATAAAATTGCATGTATGTGAGAAATCACGTCTTCATGGAAGTTACATGTTTTTCCTACTTTATTATTAATATAAAGGATTAAAATATATTAATTAAGCAAAAATAATGACTTAGTATTATTAACATAATAACAATATTTTTTTACATCCATTGAGCTTCTAATTATCTTTTCTTTACCTCGTTATGTAGTGATAGCCTCCAACTCTTTTGTCATTCGCTTTGGTAACTTATGCTATATATTTTTAATTATGATTGAATATATAACTATTAATTGTACCAAAATATATAAAGGAACGTCGATAAGGAGTGGGGAAATGTTGAAGGAAACTTTTTACATGTTAAGTTTCATTGTCGATGTCACTTTATGGGGGTGTAATATTATAATGAATTGAATGAGTTTTCCGAAATGTACACATCAAGAGCCACTCTAGTATCTACAATTAAAGGGAATCATGACGTAGAGTTTAATAAAAAGACTATTGGAATTATCCCCACCACTTCCCTTCTTATAAACCAAGATATTATTGAAACATGCTATCTCTAACAATTCTAAGAAATAGATCTCCATAAAACTACACTGTCATTGAAAAAAAGGTCTCCACAATGACAAAAAGGAATAATAATAAGAGTTTTTGTAAACCTTGTTCCCATACAACAATCGAGCCAAGGACTAGGGTTGTTGTAAGGAAATGTAAAAAGTCACTAAATATTTATGGGCATTTAAGAAAGTTGGAAATGGAGGTCCCTATGATGTATTTGGATTCATGCTTGAAATCCATGGGGAGATTTGGATGTGGGTTTGACTCCAAACATGACCCAATTAGGCCTGTGTTAGCCCAAATGGAAAACTCGAGTATAGTATGGATTTTAAGAGTTTATTGCGAGGAAGTGATGGAGTCTGAAAAAAACAAGGGCATTAGTGGTTAGAGATCCTGGAGCCGAACGGTGGTTAATGAAAGTTTTATGGACATTATGGAAATGTATTTTTAGAAACTAGATGAATTGAAGCACTAATAGAAGACTTTGCATCTTCCTTATTAGGTGTTTTTTTTTATGGCATATGGTTTCCCCAATTTGCATATTTCTCACCCTTGACTTTATTTATATTGTTAGTTCAGTTACAAAGTCAAAATGGTGTTGAAAACCTCATTTAGTTTTTTTAGAATTTAAATTTCATCAAAATTGTCATCTTAGAAAAAAGTAGTTGTGATATCTTTGTGATCAAACTTATATTATAAATGACATGGGAAAAATATGGTTTTCTATTTCAATTTTATAGTAAATGAAACTCTTCATTTGTTCCAATTCAATTATGTTAAATGGTAATTAAAGGCATAACACATTTTTCAATTATCAAGTTTTCACACAAAAAAATACCCACGCTATTGTTGGAGTTAATGCTTAATTTCTATATTTGAGAAGTTGGTTTGGGATGATTGAGAAATTCTCTCAACGTCCCTCTCTAAATTAGGAATAAGTTGGATCTTAGAAACTCTATTTAATAGAGTAATCTAAATGTAATCAGTGTGTGTGAGTGTGTTTACACATACCATTTCTGTATAATATATGCGTGTGTTTAGTAATTGAATGTTTTTTAGTTATTTCTATCATGATATAAGAGCACAGGATCAGAGGCCTATGTGTTGTCACAATTTTTTTAGTTATTTTCTTATCATATTTGAGGGACGATTTACAAGACGCATTTGGGCTACGGTTTCGATGCAAGAGGGAAGCCAAAGAGTTGTGTGATTACTCAGAATAATTTCCAGAGGTGCAAGTTGACAGTCGAGTAGCAAAGGTCTTTTATACCATTGTGCATTCGCGTAGGTCAAGACATTGTTTGAAAGGGGTTGAATATTAATGCCGCAGAGGTAGAAATAAAATCAAAGAATGATATTTATTAATGTCATTGGATCTAAATCATTGAAGGAAAAGGGGTCGAATATCCTAGTTAAATCACCACCCATCATGTTCGCAAAAACAATCTGAATTGCATGAGCCCACCAGTCAATGACGCAAGCACTGGCTATGCTGGTCCTGTTTACAGGTCATGTGTAGAGATCTGTGAGAAAAATGGCTATGTCGAGAAAAAATAACTTGTTTCAAGTATTGCAAATTTCCTGTAAACGGAAGGTGTTTGGTTTATGCAAGAACCTTTGTACTTGCGTTGGAAAGAATGGGACTGTAAGAGTGACTATTGGTACCACTTCTCTGTGGTATATTCGATGTTTCTCTATGTTAGAAGGGTGAAAAAATTAGTTCTTATTCTTGATGGTGTCTAATCACCTGGTGCAATCGTAAATTCTCGTTGTTGAAATTCTTTTATGGTTTAGTAGTATTATAAATTGTTGTAAATTAAGTGAGGATGATTTTTTCAAAATAAATAAAAAGGTCATGATGTAATAGTTGAATCTAGATACATTTCGTATTTAGACGGCTCTTCTAGATAACTGGCGAGTAAAAGTTAGCACTCATGTATTTCAGTGGATGGGAGCTCATCCATAGAATGACTAGGATTTCAGCTATTGAAAACATGAAATAAATTGTGTTTGAAGAGATCAAGTGGCAGTAAGGCTCAATATGGATGGTTGTCCAAATAGTATGGAAGTTGCGGATCTAGGGAAGGATCCCTCATTTGTTGAAGACGTAGAGTGGTCTTCTAATGAGGTTATGCGATAGATTGGGATGCTGTCTAGTAATTTACTTCGGGAGGTCCTTGATTTCGGAGTAGAGGAAGTGAACTCAGGAATCCAACTTGCCAACTACACCTTTACGAGGGTTATGAGGCAACTTGATGGAGCATCTACTGATAAGCTAAAGAATGATTGATTATTTTTTTTATTTACGAGTGATTTCAATAAATACATGTAATGTAATCATTAAGGGGGGATGTTGGAGTTAATGCTTACATTCTATATTTGAGAAGTTTGTTTGTGATGGTTGAGAAATTCTCTCAACCTCCCTATATAAATTAGGAATAAGTTGGATCTCAAAAACTCTATTTAATAGAGTAATCTAAATGTAATCAGTGTGTGTGAGTGTGTTTACACATACACCATTTTTGTATAATATATGAGTGTGTTTAGTAATTGAGTGTTTTTTAGTTATTTCTATCAGCTACATATCGACACCCTTTAGACAAGAACATCTTTGACATAATATATCCACCACTCGAACTCACATTTTTACATAACAAATTAAATTTAATGGTAATATTCTCTTATTTTTGGCTTGGGAAATTGAATCTTCAAGTCAAGTTGTGAAGCATAAAAGCTTATAAGATGGGATTTTTATTATATGAAACATACTGTGTCCATGGGTCTAGGAATAATATTCCACAGAGGTGTAGAAATTGAAATTGTATTGAGGTGAATCTTAGCGTTGTCATTTATTCCAATTCCATATTATTTGTTAATTTTAAGTCAATGAGCAGGGGCCACCTGGTTATAATTCTATGTCTCGACATACTGGCCACTCACCTAAGGTCTCTAGGTCGCATCCAGGGCTTCAACACTTAATCATAAGAAACAACCCAACTTGCATTGTCATCTCACGACCCCTACACAAGTTACGAAGTTGCATATGGAAGCTCCTCATCCAGCTTGCATATGTGATCTTCATTATAATGAGAGTGTGGGAATTTTATTTTGTTGCTGAGTCGTAGAATTGCTCTTTGGAAGTTGATGGCCCGTCTGACCCATCCTCTTCAGGGACTCTATGACCACTCATGATATGGATGTGGATACAAAGGGACAATCATTTCACAACCACGTGAGGTAATAGATTTATACATGGACGAGTCAGTTTGAAGAATAGAGAAGTCATTGTCCAATGTTAGCGCATTTTGTGTAGGAAAAGAAGGATATTTCCTCTATTGAGCGATAATTTCAAATTCCTTGATGAATATAGTTGGAGGAGGAGGAAACTGGTTGTTCAAAAAATTGAAAGGAGAAATTTCCAAACCAACACCAGATTTGCTACGGGATTATGGTCTCCCCCAGGACTATTTCCTAAGAATGTCACCAATTATGATTTCTATTAATTGAGGTCCAAACTCATCGTTTACATACCATCTAACTAGGAGGTGGGATTTGAGGATTCTTTCGTTGTTAGAAATTTAACACAAGTGTCAGGATTTCTACTCAGGGGGAAGCTAAGGAGCATTGGAGGGATGAAAACTAAAGTTGTATTATGGGTCAGAGTTACAAAATATTTAGTACATTGTCCCCAATCAGGTAAGGTGCATTTCACTGTAGGTGTGAAAGAAAATCAAGACCTAGAGATGCTTGTAAGGTTCTTCGAGAAGGAATCACATTTGATGAATTTTAAGATAGACACTCTTTTGTTAAATTGTGCACATTATAAGGGAATGAATTACATTCTTATCATTTCTCTGGCCTTGAATTCCTCATAAAGTTTTTTCTCTCATGCATATATTTGGTCTAAAGTTGAAGCTTGGCTAGTAGAAAAAATACCAGTTCCCATGAACAACTGTTAAATACTAGCAACAGAGATGTCAACCATACAAATATCATCTGTGAATTGTTTCTTTGAAAGTTCCTTTTTTCTTTATAATCACACTACATTGCCAAGTCTGTCATATTGTTTGGGTAATTGATCAAATGATACAAGTTCAAGAAGAAACTTGGAGTGGATCATGGCTACAATGAAGGGAAAGTCATTCATTCACTTCTAGAAATATGGCAGAAGAGGCATAATGGTTAGCGTTGGTGCAAGTCGTAGGCTCAAAGAGCAGGCATGCTAACCCTAGATTTCATAAATGTGCCCTACCTCCAAAAATGTTATGCAAGCAAAGAGAAAATAAGTGCAACATTACACACATGAAACATAAGAAAGTGTGTTTTTTTTAAGTGAAAAAAAGTAGTGTTATGAAATGTGATGGCACTACAAGACGTTCTATGAAATGCTTCTACATCAAAGAATTATGTGCTCTTAGCTATAATAATATCAATATTTAACTCTAACAATTGTGTGATACACCACCATGACCCTTGGCGCATACCAAACTATATTTTTTAAGTGAAAAAAAGTAGTGTTATGAAATGTGATGGCACTACAAGATGTTCTATGAAATGTTTGTGAATCAACGCATTGTGTGCTCATAGCCAGAAGAATATCAATAGTTAACTCTAACAATTGCATGATGTGCCATCATAGGTCACCATGACCCTTGGCACATAACAAACTGTTAGAAATTAATTACAACCTCTCCTACTGTTAACCCTATGCCATGCGAGCGACCCAATATTCATGATTTGTGCTAACCTACTGTGGGAAGGAAATTTAATGAATAATAAGTGGTCTTGACTATTTTCCATGCACAAACATTGACAAAGGGGATGCTAACATGAAAGGGCGTGCAAGACCATGCAATAGAAACCTAAAAAAAAAAATATTAAACTAAGTTGGATTGAAATGAAAAGAGTGGAATATGGTTGTGTCTCTCAAATTCATTATTTGTGAATTTTTGGGAGGTAGTCAGAACAAAGGCTTTGCACAACAAGTTATGGGATTTGCATCACACTATGTCCCTAGTGAAAAAAAATTCTTGTGAAAATTTTTTTATAACCTAAGGATGAAAGATGGATACTTGATGACAAAGAATTTGAATTCCTTCAATAGTATGGTATGTAACATGTTATCTCCTTATATTAATATTATATATGAATATAAATCTATCATTTTTTGTGTTCTTTACCAAATTGGAGGGATATTATCATTATTACTATACGGGGTAAGTAAAATACTTTAAGCTCCAATGAAATAATGTCATCGTTTTAATAAAAATATATGAATTGGAAAAACATGGTAAGTCAAAAAAGAATTGGATTATTCTAAGAGGATGTTCCGAGAATAAAAATAAATATAAGTCCTTAAGGGGAGATCTAAATTCAGAGGAAGGCCTAAATCTCTAATAATTTATTTTAAGGTATGTTGGAGATGTGGAAAGGAATAGAAGTATAATAAATATTGTATATCAAAAAGTATTAAAAAGGGAAAGGACCCAAAGATTCTCCTTCTACGAAGGAAAAAGAATCCCCAGATGAAGGAGGAGATGTGTATTTATCCTCTTGAAGTGCACAAGTATATCATGATGCATGGTTTATTGACTCATGTACATCCTTTCATATGAATCCTCATAGGCAGTGGTTTTACCAGTATGGAAGGTATGTTAGCACTCATCTCTTCCTAGGAGATGTCCTGAAAAACATAATCATAGGATGAGGAGAAGTGAAGTTGAAGATCATTAGTGGAATGATTAAAAAACTCACTAGTGTTTTGAACATCCAAGGATTACATAGAAATTGGAATTATATAAGAAAGATGAGTAATGCAAGTGTAGAAAAAAATGTTTTGATGGAATTATGGATTGTGAATCTATATAAGTTGTTTGGAAAAACTGTTATTGATGGATGTGATAGATTATTTGTTCCTAAGATAAGTGTAGAAGAAGGAGAAACTCTTACAAAAAGACTATTTTGTGGCATCAAATACTGAGACATACCAAAGTGAAGTTCCTTTAAGTACTACATGGTAATTGTATGGTAGAAGAAATTTATGATTGTTCTATGGATTTCAATTTCTATGAAAATTGTTTATATGGGAAGATAAATCATGTTGGATTCTTCTCTAGTTCTATGAGGCTAGATATAATATTGTGGTTAGTGTACGACATTGTGTTTGGACATACATTAGTTCCACCATTAGGTAATTATGTGTACTATGTTTCATTTATAGAATACTTATAGATGAATACATGCATTTATTTCGGTAGGAAGAAATATGAAGTCTTTGAAAAGTTCAAAGAAACTAAGCTTCTTGTGGAAAATTAGACACAAAATAAAATTAAGGTGTCATTATGGTGGATATTTCTACATGAATGAATTCAAATATTCTATAAGAAATGCGTTATAACAAGGTATAAGAGTAATACATATACACCTCAACAAAATCGAGTTGTAGAAAGGATGAATAGGAAACTCGTGGAGAATAGAAGGAGAATTCTCATTGGTATTTGGTTAGGATAAGAATTCTAGATAGAGGCAATGGATACTAAATATTACTTGGTAAATTGTTGTGTAGCTAGCTCCAAAAATAGAAGAAAAGAGATGTCAACGCCTTAGAAATAAGCCACTACGAGGGGGCAACCTCCAATACATTAAATAAATGAGAAATTCTTGGATGATATAATTTAGAAAACCTCCTTTCTATATATAGGAGTCCATGGGGCCATAATGTAATCCTAACCGACCTAACAATAATAATTTAAGGGCACAATAATAACAATATGGGGGTTACAAGGGTACAATATTAACAATAAGGGGGTTACACTAACAACAATAAGGGACTATACTAGTAATATAGGGACCTAACATGCCCCTCTCCTTCAAAAAAAGTGTTGTCCTCAACGCTTGAGTAGCTCTCGGTGCTTTTGTATAAAATTCTCATCCTCCCATGTAGAATCTTCAGTGGGTAAGTTCTTCCACTTGATGAGATATTCTGAAATTGATCGATTCCGTAGTTGTCGAGTTCTTGTTTCCGTGACCGCTTCCGGTTCCAATATGATTTTTCTTTCCTCATCAAGTTCTGGAAATATTGTTTGAACTGGAAGATTTTCACCTATAACCTTCTTTAAGCATGAAACATGGAAAACTGGATGCACTCGTGAAGAAGCAGGAAGCTCCAATTTGTATGCCATAGTACCAATCTTTTGCAACACCTTGTAAGAACCATAGTACTTTGGCGATAATTTATTATCCTTCTTAGCTTGCTTGAGGGACATTTGTTTATATGGTTGTAGCCGTAAAAATACCCAATCTCCTACATCAAAACTTCTCTCGCTGCGATGTTGATCTGCCTGTTGTTTCATTCGATTTTGTGCCAAATTAAAGTTATCCTTTAAGAGTTGGAGAACTTCTTGCTGATGCTCGATGTGATCTTCCACTGCTTGAACCTTCGAATTTTCCCTTAAAGATGATGTGATTGATGGTGGATGATACCCATAAAGTGCCATAAATGGGGTCATTTTTGCTGCAGTATGGAAGGAAGTGTTATACCACCATTCAGCGAGAGGTAACCACTTGACCCGTTGTGTTTGTTTATCAGATACAAAACAACGAATATATCCTTCCAAACATTTATTTACTATCTCAGCTTGACCATCGGATTGAGGATGATAAGATGAGCTATGAGCTAATTGAGTACCCAAACAAGAAAATAACTCCGTCCAAAAATTTCCAGTAAAAATGGGATCTCTGTCGCTCACAATAACCCTTGGCTTCCATGTAGCTTTTGAATTCTGTCCATAAATGTAGTAGCAACTGTACTTGCTTTAAATGGATGAGATAATGCACAAAAGTGTGCATACTTGGTAAGTCTATCAACCACCACCATGATGACACTCTTTCCTTCGGACTTAGGTAAACCTGTGATAAAATCCATTGAAATCTCCTCCCAACGTTGACTTGGAATGGATAAAGGTTGTAGAAGTCCCGGGGTCTTAATTGTTTCCACTTTATTCTGATGGCAAACCAAACATTCCGCCACAAACTTTTGAATATCAGATTTAAGGCCATCCCAAAAAAATTCTTTCTTCACCCTGTGGTAAGTTTTTAAAAATCCTGAGTGTCCTCCTAAAGGAGAAGTGTGCAGTTCCAAAAGAATCTTTTGTTTTAGTTGGGAATTCCTACAAAGATATAAGCAATCTTTGTACCATAAGGAATCATTTTTCCAACTAAATGTATCAGATGTACTAGGATCTTGCTGCAAATTTTGAATGAGTGTCCATACGTCTTTGTCCTTCTTCCATTCATCTCTTGCTTCGGTTATCCAATCTGGTTGGATAATAGAAATGGCACAAAGCAATGCTTCCACCTCTTCATTCTTTCTTGAGAGTGCATCCGCAACAACATTAAGCTTTCCTTTTTTGTAGATTATTTCAAAGTCATAACCCAACATCTTTGTGACCCATTTTTGTTGCTCTTCTGACGATAGTCTTTGTTCCAAAAAGTGTTTAAGACTATCATGATCGCTTTTTACCTTGAAGTGTCTTCCCATTAGGTAAGTTCGCCATTTCTTTAGTGCATGCAATATTGCTAACATTTCCTTCTCATAAATAGGTTTCTGTAAATACTTTCCTTTGATTGGACGACTTTCAAAAGCAATGGGTCTTCCTTCCTGCATTAAAACTGCACCAATTCCATTTCCTGATGCATCACATTCCACAATAAAGGTTTTTGTGAAGTCTGGCGTAGCTAAGACCGGTGCTAGGCACATTGCCTCTTTAAGATGTTCAAAGGCCTTAGTTGCTTCAGGAGTCCATGACAATGCATCTTTCTTCAATAATGTTGTTAGAGGTGCTGCTATTCTTCCATAATTCTTAACAAACTTACGATAATAGCCTGTTAACCCGAGAAATCCTCGCAACTGCTTTATTGTCTTAGGGACTTTCCATTCCTTAATGGTTTTAATTTTGTTAGGGTCTACTTTAACACCCTCATGGGATATAATATGACCCAGATATTCCACCTCTTGTACTCCAAAGAAACATTTGGATGCTTTTGCATATAATTGTTTCTCCTGCAATAGTTTGAGCACCCTGTCAACATGTTCAACATGATACTTCCAAGACCTGCTGTAATTTAGTATATCATCAAAAAATACTAGCACAAATTTTCTAAGGAAGGGTTTGAAAATGGAATTCATCAACCCTTGAAATGTAAAAGGTGCATTGGTAAGGCCAAAAGGTATGACCAAAAATTCGTAATGACCCTCATGAGTTTGAAATGTTTTTTTTCGAATATCTTCAGTCTTCATTCTAATTTGATGATATCCTAAACGAAGATCCAACTTGGTAAAATAAATTGCTCCATGTAATTCATCCAATAATTCATCAATCACAGGCATGGGAAAATTATCTTTAATGGTGAGCTTACTGAGCTCCCTATAATTCGAACACATTCACCATGATCCATCCTTCTTGTGTACCAATACTACAGGAGTAGAGAAAGAACTTTGATTAGGTTGAATTATACTTGCCTCTAACATTTCTGCAATCATACATTCAATTTTTCTCTTTTGGACATAAGGATATCTATAAGGCCTGATTTTTGGAGGAACACTTCCTAGAATCATATGAATAGCATGATCATGATCACGAATAGGTGGGAGTCCTTTGGGAGTTTCAAACACCTTGGAATGATTGTCCAAGACTTGTTGGAGATCTGCAGAAATAGACGATTTTTATGTTGGAACTTCTAGTGAGCATAATTGTGCAATTACACCTTGCTTTTCTTTCTTTAGAAGCTTTTTCATGACATTAGAGCTTATTATCTTTCCCGGATTTCCTGCAATACCCCGTAGTTCAACTTCCTTTCCTTCTGAAAAAAATTTCAAGAAAAGTTCTTGAAAATTAAAAGCTACCGTCCCCAAAGATTGTAACCATTGTACTCCTAGTACAACATCAGCACCTCCCATAGGAATGGAAAGCATTGGACTATTCAATACATATTCCCTCATGGTTAGCTTGATATTATGGAATTTTCTAGAGAAATTTATAGTTCCTCCATTTGCAACCATCACTTGACATTCAAGTGCTGGGTATAGGAAACAATTCAATTCCTTGGCTACCTTACAATGAATAAAATTATGGGTACTACCTGAATCAATCAACACTATTACCTTTTTCTTCTTAATATGTCCTTCTATCTTGAGAGTTTGAGGAGTGGTAATTCCCGCCAATGCATTACATGATATGGTCAGACTCATTTCTTCCTCTTCTAGGGTTGGTTCCTGGTGTATATCCTCTTCTTGTTCATTTTCTTCTTCCTCTTCACAATCTATGTAAAATAATTTCTTCTCAGCACACTTATGACCTTTAGTGTATTTTCTATCACAACCGTAGCAAAGCCCTTTTGCTCTTTTTTCTTCCAATTGTTGTGGTGTCAACCTTGTAGGTTGTGGAAATCTAGGAGTAGCAACACTTCCCTCTTTATAGAAGTGAGTGGTAGGCTTCCTTGTCACCATAATTTTACATTCAATTTTTCTTGCCAACCTGAATGCCTTCTCCAATGAATCAAGTTCCAAAACGTGAACTTCATGTTGGATGTTATCCTTTAAAGTACCTATGAAGAGATCAATCCTGTGTTCCTCTGGAATATCAGTTACCCTTATATTCAATTTTTGGAAGTCCTCAATGTGCTCCCCCATTAAACCCTTTTGTTTGAGATTTATCAATTGGATAAATAAGGTGTTGCTCTTTGTATCCTCATAATGTGCTATCATTTCCTCCGTAAAAATTGACCAAGTGACAATTTTTTTATGGTTGCAAAGCCATCGATACCATACAAATGTATTTGGTTCTAAATGTAAAGTTGCAATATGTACCTTTTGTGTGTTTTGCACATTATGGAGATCAAAATATTGCTCCATCTGTAGTATCCATGTTACAAGATCCTTTCGATCAAACTTCCTCATATCCATTTTTGGAATATGGTGGTTCTTCCCTCCAACAATAGAGTTTATGAAATCACGATTAACATTTATTTTGTTCTCATCATGAGTTTCCTCTACTATATTTTCACCATTAGGAAACATTTCTTGTATCAACTTTGCCAAACCTTCAATGTCTACTTTTATATCCTTCTTCATGTTTTCCATGTTGTCTTTCATTTTTTCATCGATCTTAGCTTCCATGTCATCCATCTTAGCTTCCATGCCCACTTCCATGTCATCCATCTTAGCTTCCAAACCATTCATCTTAGCTTCCACGCCTTTCTTTAAAACTTCCATTTCATTTTTTTTTGTTCTTTGTGAGAGCGAAATTTTTTGCACTTGCTCTTGTAATTTTGATATGTCATGGTGCCATTCTTGGTCTTCTTGAGTCATAGTAGAGCCTTCTAAAGGCTTAATGGGTGTTGAATTCCTCTTAGGGGAAATTTTAGAATTCAATACTGATATCTATTCTACAGTATTCCCTCGGAATCAATTCAACTTGATTCTTCAAACAAGACTTATGCAATTCAAAAAAAAATACACACCTTTTACTTGCTTTTGTGGAGCTCGATATTGAAATTTAGTTATCTCTATAATTGCGGATCTTCAATATCTGAAATTCAACACTATAGTAGCCCTCTGAAGCTTCTTTCAAATGCCACAGGTCTGATCTAATTTGGATTCTTCAATACAAAGTTATATCCAATATCCCACAATGACCCAATTTTGGACTAGTTCAGTAGAGAGAAATTGTATGGATTACCACGTGTCACTGTTTCATCCTTCGACTCTGAAATTGATAAAAAGAAACTACAGTATGTGTACTTGCGACCACTTTTTACGGCACTCCAATCTGATTCTCAGACAAAGAGTTATGAATATTATTCCCACGATCACCTCTTTGAGATGAAATTCTGGAGCCTGAACAAGCACTACATTCCATATCATATCTCCGAAAATATTGTGAACCAAGATTTGAAAATTTTTGAAGTGTTTCCTTAGTATTTCAACTTTGCACCCTAAAAATTTTAGATTCTGAAACTTCGTAGAAAAATAGTTATAGCGCAAATTCCACGATGACTTGTTTAGGAGCCTGAAAGAAGACCTAAATTCCACAGATCATATATCCAAAAATATTTTGAACCAAACTCTGAAATGTTTTGAAAATGTTCCTTAAGATGTTGGCTTCACACCCTAAAAATTTCAGCTTCTGAAGCTTCGTAGAAAAAATGTTATAGCGAAAATGCCACGATGACCTATTTGGAGCAGTGAAACCCTAGAATCCAAAGCTTTGATACCAAATGTTGTGTAACCAGCTCCAAAAATAGAAGAAAAGAGATATCAACACCTTAGAAATAAGCCACTTCGAAGGGGAAACCTCCAATACATTACATAAATGAGAAATTATTGGATGATACAATTTACAAAACCTCCTTTCTATATATAGGAGTCCATGGGGCCATAATGTAATCCTAGCCAACCTAACAATAATAATTTAGGGGCACAATAATAACAATATGGGGGTTACAAGCGTACAATAATAACAATAAGGGGGTTACACTAACAACAATAAGGGACTCTACTAGTAATATAGGGACCTAACATAAATAGATCAAACTCATCAGTGTTGGATGGAAATATTCCACATAGGCTATGGATTCATGAAAAACCTTCTCTTAAACATATTCGATTATTTCACTATGATGCTTGTGTACATGTTGCAAAGAAAAATAGGAGTAATATGGATTAGAAAGATATAAAATATATCTTTTCTGGATATAAATATGGTATGAAACATAATAATCGTTGGAACCTAAAATATAAGAAGGTTGTGTATGATAGAGATGAGATATTCAAATAAATTAGAGATGTGTTGATAAAAGGAAGTCATACCGAGTGAGAAAGAACTGGAGAAGAGAGATTTTTAATTTTGGGATGATGAATTAAACTCTATAAAATAACATGGAAGAGAAGAAGAAGAACCACACAATTAGGTATTGAGGATATTTTTTGAAGAAATAAGGTAGTTGTTAATGTATACCCCGCCTTATTTATGTTCATATTTTTCTTCGTTTTACTAATGATGATTCCAATTCACCCAAATTGGACCCACCATTAAAAATGGTCCCATGATTTAGTTCCTGCACTTTTTCCAATATGGAAACATCAAATGGATAGAAAATAATATAATTATCCAATCTAGATCAAAGATAGATTGGAGATATATAAATCTTATTTAGTAGCAAAAGGTTATCCCTATGTAGGGGCGAATTGAATTTGGTGAGACCTTTTCTCCTATTTACAAGTTAAATCATATTGAATTTATTTTATCAATTATTGCTACTTTTGATTTTGAAGTAGAAAAATTTCATGTGAACACAATATTCCTGCATGGGGATCTCAAAGAAAATATACATGAAGAAACTAGAAGGTGTTCTTTTTAAAGGAAAGAAATAATTGATATGTAAGCTGAAAAACGTCCATATAAGGATTAAAGAAATCACCGAGGGTATGGTATCAAATATTTCATAGTTGTATATTGGGACTTGAATTCACAAGGAGAAAAGTGAATCACTATGTCTATTTAAAATTAGTTGTTGATCTTATTATTTTTTTGTCTTGTATGTGATTCCAATGTTGCTAATTGGAAATGACAATGAAATCATCTAGAAACTGAAAATTCAAATATCCTATAAATTATACTTAAAGGGTATTGGTGTTTTAAATTTCATTTTGGGCATGTAAACTAAAATAAATTAGGAAAATATGAAACTTTGGTTAAATCATAGAAAGTATTTTGAGACAATCTTATAGAGGCTTGGCACAAATAAATGGAAATTGGTAAAGGTATCCATTCCTATATGTGTAATCTTATCTATAGAAAAATGTCCAAATACATAGGAAGATAAAGAGGACATGTCCTATTTTCCATATCCTAGTGCAATTTCAATTTTCATGTATGCAACGGTAGATACTGGACTCAACATTGTACATGAAGGGAGATTATTTATTAGGTATGTGTAAAACTAGGCAAGGAGTGTTGGATAACATAAAACAATTTTTTTAGGTATTTTCGTAGCACTACTCACCATGGACTATGCTACCATGGAAGACCAATATTAGATAGAGTGTTGGGAAGACATGGATTTTTTGATGGATATAAGGTTGGAGATGTAGGTCACAGAAGATCTACAAGTATGTATGTGTTTAACCAATTTGGAGGAGCTATTAGCTGGATGAGAAAGACATAGTATTTAATGGAAATCACAACTACAGAATCTGAATACATGATAGCCACTAAGGGAAGAATGGAATTTGTATGCGTATAGATAATTTTTTTGGGTATTGGGTTGGTACAATGAGCTGCAAGGATAGATTTTGATAGTTAGAGTGCAACATTCCTATAAAATAATCCATCATATCATTCTAACACAAATAATATTGGTGATAATTATCACTTTCTGAAAGATAGCGTTGAACAAAATAAGGTGATGTTGCTGATGGTTGACACTTTGAATAGTGTTGTAGGCTCATTAAAAAAAAAAATGAGTGCTAAGAAGTTTTATTGGTGTAGAGAAACTGTGGGAATTACTTCTCAGGATTGTTGATCATGTGATTTTGTGACCCATTTTTTGAAAGATAAAATAAGTGTAAGAATTTTGGGTATGTATTATATACCTTGAAAAACTACCTTCATGTGTTTTAGGTTGTACTTGATGTAGTGGGGGAGTCATCTGGGGGTTGGTGAAAGCACCGCTAAACAAAAAAAAAAAATCGGGCCACTTTTGTTTATATATTTGAGAAAATTTCAACAAACAAATATTCCATTTAGTAGTTTTTTAGCATAAGATGGTTCTACCCATGGTTTTATAGTTTTGGTTCAAGAACTATAATTGTATTCTAATATATGGTAAATGGATAGGTGGTTTATGGATGTCATGATATATATATATATATATATAGAGAGAGAGAGAGAGAGAGAGAGAGAGAGAGTATTATAATGCTATAAAGAGAAATATAAATGGGAAAAATTTGTTTGTTTCCCCTTTTGATTTGTCAAGATAAATTCTCTATGTCAATGTGTGTTTACATTGCATATTTTATATTTTATTAATAATCTATTTGCAGTAATTAAAGTCTATAATTTAAGGCCACGTACCCATGCATTGAAAAAAAAATTGAATAGAACTTACTTCCCACATGTAGGTCAAATATTCCATCATTTATAAGAAATATGAGATGATTTAAGATCATTTGCATGTTTTTTTAACCAAAGAGCATAATATTTTAGAGGCTAGTTGTGGCCCACATTTCCAATCCCGAACCATGATAAATTAATCAAAAATGAATTTTGGTGTGACGTGACTTCTATCAATGCCTATTTTATGTTCATGGGCATCATATTCACCCTATTTATAACTCCATTACAGTGCCTTAGTATTGTATGCATGATTTGTGAGCTATAAAGGCACCTTTCAAGTGATAATATGTTCATTATCAATATTAGAACATGGTCATTTCTTTAGGACTCATCCCCACTGGAAAAACCATCATTATGCGACATATGGTACATCAAGGGAATAAAAATGACATTTGAAATACCATGTGGTGATTACTGAGCTTTCAAAGTTCACTTTCATGCTGGACCATGATGATGACCTTAAGAAAAATCTATGTTCCACAAAACATTATAATACTGTAACACCCCTAGTTTATGTTTTTCAAGATAGACATTTGAACTTCAATCCAAAGGGGAGTGGACCCCAGTGGATAATTATTGTGTGGATGTAATGATTGAGAAATTCTCTCAACGTCCCTCTCTAAATTAGGAATAAGTTGGATCTTAGAAACTCTATTTAATAGAGTAATCTAAATGTAATCAGTGTGTGTGAGTGTGTTTACACATACACCATTTCTGTATAATATATGAGTGTGTTTAGTAATTGAGTGTTTTTTAGTTATTTCTATCATGGTATCAGAGCACAGGATCAGAGGCATATGTGTTGTCACAATTTCTTTTAGTTATTTTCTTAGCACATTTGAGGGACGATTTACAAGACACATTTGGGCTAGGGTTTTGAAGCAAGAGGGAAGCCAAAGAGTTGTGTGATTACTCAGAAGAATTTCCTGAGGTGCGAGTCGACAACCGAGTAGCAAAGGTATTTTATACCATTGTGCATTCGTGTAGGTCAAGACATTGTATGAAAGGGGTTGAATACTAATGCCGCGGAGGTAGAAATAAAATCAAATACTGATATTTATTAAAGTCATGGGATCTAAATCATTGAAGGAAAATGGGTCGAATATCCTAGTTAAATCACCGCCCATCATGTTCGAAAAAACAATCTAAATTGCATGAGCCCACCAGTCGATGATGCAAGCGCTGGCTATGCCAATTCTATTTACAGGTCATGTGGAGAGATCTGTGAGAAAAATGCCTATGTCGAGAAAAAAAAACTTGCTTCAAGTATTTCGAATTTCCTGTAAAAGGAAGGTGCCTGGTTTATGCAAGAACTTCTATACTTGTGTTGGAAAGAATGGGACTGTAAGAGTGACTGTTGGTACCACTTCTCTGTGTTATATTCAAATTTTCTCTATGTTAGAAGGGTGACAACATTAGTTCTTATTCTTGATGGTGTCTAATCACCCGGTGCAATCGTAAATTCTCGTTTTTAAATTTTTTTTGTGGTTTAGTAGTATTATAAATTGTTTGTAAATTAAGTGAGGATGAGATTTTCAAAATAGATAAAAGGTCATGATGTAATAGTTGAATCTAGATACATTTCGTATTTATACGGCTCTTCTAGATAACTAGCTAGTACAATGGTTAGCACTCATGTATTTCAGTGGCTGGGAGCTCATCCATAGAATGACTAGGAGTTCAGCTATTGCAAACATGAAATAAATTGTGTTTGAAGAGATCAAGCGGCAGTAAGGCTCAATATGGATGGTTTTCCAGATAGAATGGCAGTTGCGGATCTAGGGAAGGATCCCTAATTCGTTGAAGACATAGAGTGGTATTCTAATGAGGTTATGTGAAAGATTGGGATGTTGTCCATTAATTGACTTTGGTAGGTCCTTGATTCGGGAGTAGAGGAAGCGAACTCGGGAATCCAACTTGCCAACTACACCTTTACGAGGGTTATGAGGCAACTTAATGGAGCATCTACTAATAAGCTAAAGAATGATTGATTATTATTTTTATTTATGAGTGATTTCAATAAATACATGTAATGTAATCATTAAGGGGGGATGTTGGAGTTAATGCTTACATTCTATATTTGATAAGTTGGTTTGTGATGGTTGAGAAATTCTCTCAACCTCCCTCTCTAAATTAGGAATAAGTTGGATCTCAAAAACTCTATTTAATAGAGTAATCTAAATGTAATAAATGTGTGTGAGTGTGTTTACACATACACCATTTGTGTATAATATATGAGTGTGTTTATTAATTGAGTGTTTTTTAGTTATTTCTATCAGCTACATATCGACACCCTTTAGATGAGAACATCTTCGACATAATCTATCCACCACTTGAACTCACATTTCTACATAAGAAATTAAATTTAATGGTAATATTATCTTAGTTTGGGCTTGGGAAATTGAATCTTCAAGTCAAGTTGTGAAGCATAAAAGCTTATAGGATGGGATGTTTATTATATAAAACATACTGTGTCCATGGGTCCAGGCATAATATTCCATGAAGGTGTTGAAATTGCAATTGTATTGAGGTGAATCTTAGTGTTGTCATTTATTCCAATTCCATATTATTTGTATTTTAAGTCAATGAGCAGGGGCCACCTGGTTATAATGCTATGTCTCGACATACTCGCCACTCACCTAAGGTCTCTATGTCGCATCCAAGGCTTCAAAACTTAATCATAAGAAACGATGCAACTTGCATTTTCATCTCACGGCCCCTCCACAAGTTGCGAGGTTGCATATGGAAGCTCCTCATCTAGATTTCATATGTGATCTCGATTATAATGAGAGTGTGGGACTTTTCTCTCGTTGCTGAGTTGTAGACTTTCACTTTGGAAGTTGATGGCCCGTTTCACCCATCCTCTTCAGGGACTCTATGACCACTCATGATATGGATGTGGATACAAAGGGACAATCATTTCACAACCAAATGAGGTAATATATTTATACATGGATGAGTCCGTTTGAAGAATAGAGAAGGCATTGTCCAATGTTAGCGCATTTTGGGTAGCGAAAGGAGATTTCCTCTATTGAGAAATAATTTCAAATTCCTTGATGAATATATTTGGAGGAGGAGGAAACTGGTTTGTTCAACAAACCGAAAGGAGAAATTTCCAAACCAACACCAGATTTTCTACGGGATTATGGTCTCCTCCAGGACTATTTCCTAAGAATGTCACCAATTATTATTTCTATTAATTGAGGTCCAAACTCATCATTTACATACCCTCTAACTCGGAGGTGGGATTTGAGGATTCTTTCGTTGTTAGAAATTTAACACAAGTGTCAGGATTTCTACTCAGGGGGAAGCTAAGGGGCATTGGAGGGATGAAAACTAAAGTTGTATTATGGGTCAGAGTTACCACAATTTTAGTACATGGTCCCCAATCAAGTAAGGTGCATTTCACTGTAGGTGTGAAAGAAAATCAGGACCTAGAGATGCTTGTAAGGTTCTTCGAGAAGGAATCAGGTTTGATGAATTTTAAGATTGACACTCCTTTGTTAAATTGTGCACATTATAAGGGAATAAATTGTTGGAAATGTTTTCATTGATGGCAAAGGAGATGACAAAGGAGGAGCACCTGAAACATCATTCAAGGAGCAGAGAGGCAGCAGAAGAAACTGAGGAATTGAAGCAGAAGCAAAAAAGGAATTAGAGACAGAGCAGTGGATTTGATCATGAAATGAAGGTGCAAATAAGTTTTAAGGGAAAAGTTTTAAAAGTCCATGTATGTGTTAAACTGATTCACCACCCCCCCCCCCCCCCCCTTTTAGTTTAAATAAGGGTTCAACATAAATTACATTCTTATCATTTCTCTGGCCTTGAATTCCTCATAAAGTTTTTTCTCTCATGCATATATTTGGTCTAAAGTCGAAGGTTGGCTACCAGAAACAATACCAGTTCCTATGAACAACCGTTAAATACTAGCAATAGAGATGTCAACCACACAAATATCATCTGTGAATTGTTTCTTTGAAAGTTCCTTTTTTCTTTATAATCACACTACATTGCCAAGTATGTCATATTGTTTGGGTAATTTATCAAATGATACAAGTTCAAGAAGAAAATTGGAGTGGATCATGACTACAACGAAGGGAAAGTCATTCATTTACTTCTAGAAATATGGTAGAAGAGGCATAATGGTCAGCGTTGGCGCAAGTCGTAGGCTCAAAGGGCAGGCATGCTAACCCTATATTTCATAAATGTTCCCTGTGCCATGCGAGCGAAAAAGTGAAAAAAGTAGTGTTATGAAATGTGATGGCACTACAAGATGTTCTATGAAATGTTTGTGAATCAACGCATTGTGTGCTCATAGCCAGAAGAATATCAATAGTTAACTCTAACAATTGCATGATGTGCCATAATAGGTCACCATCACCCTTGGCGCATAACAAACTGTTAGAAATTAGTTACAACCTCTCCTACTGTTAACCTTGTGCCATGCGAGCGACCTAATATTCATGATTTGTGCTAACATACTATGGGAGGGTAGGTTAATGAATAATAAGTGGTCTTGACTATTTTCCATGCACAAACATTGACAAAGGGGATGCTAACATGAAAGGGCATGCAAGACCATTCAATAGAAACCTAAATTTTTTTTTATTAAACTAAGTTGGATTGAAATGCAAAGAGTCGTATATGGTTGTGTCTCTCAAATTAATTATTTGTGAATTTTTGGGAGGTACTCAGAACAAAGGCTTTGCACAACAAGTAATGGGATTTGTATCACACTATGTCCCTAGTGAAAAAAAATTCTTGTGAAAAAAATTCTATAATCTAAGGATGAAAGATGGATACTTGATGACAGAGAATTTGAATTCCTTCAATAGTATGGTATGTCACATGTTATCTCCTTATATTAATATTTTATATGAATATAAATCTATCATTTTTTGTGTTCTTTACCAAACTGGAGGGATATTATCATTATTACTATATGTGGTAAGTAAACTACTTTAAGCTCCAATGAAATAATGTCATCGTTTTAATAAAAATATATGAATTGGAAAAACATGGTAAGTCAAAAAATAATTGGCTTATTCTAAGAGGATGTTCCGAGAATAAAAATAAATATAAGTCCTTAAGGGGAGATCTAAATTCAGAGGAAGGCCTAAATCTCTAATATTTTTTTTTACGGTATGTTGGAGATGTGGAAAGGAAGGGAAGTATAATAAATATTGTATATCCAAAAGTATTAAAAAGGGAAAGGACCCAAAGATTCTCCTTCTACGAAGAAAAAAAATCCCCAGATGAAGGAGGAGATGTGTACTTATCCTCCTGAAGTGCACAAGTATATCATGATGCATGGTTTCTTGACTCATGTACATCCTTTCATATGAATCCTCATAGGCAGTGGTTTTACCAGTATGGAAGGTATGTTAGCACTCATCTCATCCTAGGAGATGTCTTGAAAAACATAATCATAGGATGAGGAAAAGTGAAGTTGAAGCTCATTAGTGGAATGATTAAAAAACTCACTAGTGTTTTGAACATCCAAGGATTACATAGAAATTGGAATTATATAAGAAAGATGAGTAATGCAAGTGTAGAAAACAATGTTTGAAAAGGGTACATACAGGATTGTTTAAGGACCAATAATATTTTTGATGGAATTATGGATTGTAAATCTATATAAGTTGTTGGGAGACACTGTTATTGATGGATGTGATAGATTCTTTGTTCCTAAGATAAGTGTAGAAGAAGGAGAAACTCTTACAAAAAGACTATTTTGTGGCATCAAATACTGAGACATACCAAAGTGAAGTTCGTTTAAGTACTATATGGTAATGGTATGGTAGAAGAAATTTATAATTGTTCTATGGATTTCAATTTCTATGAAAATTGTTTATATGGTAAGATAAATCATGTTGTATTCTTCTCTAGTTCTATGAGGCTAGATATAATATTATGATTAGTGTACGACATTGTGTTTGGACATACATTAGTTCCACCATTAGGTAATTATGTGTACTATGTTTCATTTATAGAATACTTATAGATGAATACATTCATTTATTTATGTAGGAAGAAATATGAAGTCTTTGAAAAGTTCAAATAGATTAAGATTCTTGTGGAAAACTAGACACAAAAGGAAATTAAGGTGTCATTATGGTGGATATTTCTACATGAATGAATGAAAATATTCTATAAGAAATGCATTATAACAAGGTATAAGAGTAATACATATACACCTCAACAAAATCGAGTTGTAGAAAGGATGAATAGGAAACTTGTGGAGAATAGAAGGACCATTCTCATTGGTATTTGGTTAGGATAAGAATTTTAGATAGAGGCAATGGATACTAAATATTACTTGGTAAATAGATCAAAATCATCAGTGTTGGATGGAAATATTCCACATAGGCTATGGATTCATGAAAAACCTTCTCTTAAAAATATTCACCTTCTCTTAAACATATTCGATTATTTCACTATGATGCTTATGTACATGTTGCAAAGAAAAACCGGAGTTAGATGGATTAGAAAGATATAAAATATATCTTTTTTGGATATAAAGATGGTATGAAACATTATAATTTTTGGAACCTAAAATATAAGGTTGTGTATGATAGAGATGAGATATTCAAATAAATTAGAGATGTGTTGATAAAAGGAAGTCATACCGAGTGAGAAAGAACTAGAGAAGAGAGATTTTTAATTATGGGATGATGAATTAAAGTCTATGGAATAACATGGAAGAGAAGAAGAAGAACTACACAATTAGGTATTGAGGAGATTGTTTGAGGAAATAAGGTAGTTTTTAGTGTATACCCCGCCTTATTTATGTTCATATTTTTCTTCGTTTTACTAGTGATTATTCCAATTCGCCAAAATTGGACCCACCATTAAAAATGGTCCTGTGATTTAGTTCCTGCACTTTTTCCAATATGGAAACATCAAATGGATATAAATGATGCAATCTAGATCAAATATAGATTGGAGATATACAAATCTTAGTTAGTATCAAAAGGTTATTCCTATGTAGGGGCGAATTGAATTTGGTGAGACCTTTTCTCCTATTTACAATTTAAATCATATTGAATTTATTTTATCAATTATTGCTACTTTTGATTTTGAAGAAGAAAAATTTCATGTGAAGACAATATACCTACATGGGGATCTCAAAGAAAATATACATGAAGAAACTATAAGGTGTTCTTGTTAAAGGAAAGAAATAATTGATATGTAAGTTGAAAACGTCCATATAAGGATTAAAGAAATCACCGAGGGTATGGTATCAAATATTTTATAGTTGTATATTGGGACTTGAATTCACAAGGAGAAAAGTGAATCACTATGTCTATTTAAATTAGTTGTTGATCTTATTATTTGTTTTGTCTTGTTGTGATTCCAATGTTGCTAATTGGAAATGATAGTGAAATCATCTAGAAATTGAAAATTCAAATATCCTATCAATTGTACTTAAAGGGTATTGGTGTTTTAAATTTCATTTTGGGCATGTAAACTAAAATAAATTAAGAAAATATGAAACTTTGGTTAAATCATAGAAAGTATTTTGAGACAATCTTATAGAGGCTTGGCACAGATAAATGGAAATTGGTAAAGGTATCCATTCCTATATGTGTAATCTTATCTATAGAAAAATGTCCAAATACATAGAAAGATAAAGAGGACATGTCCTATTTTCCATATCCTAGTGCAATTTCAATTTTCATGTATGCAACGGTAGATACTGGACTCAACATTGTACATGAAGGGAGATTATTTATTAGGTATGTGTAAAACTAGGCAAGGAGTGTTGGATAACATTAAACAATGTTTTTTAGGTATTCGCGTAGCACTAATCACCATGGACTATGCTACCATGGAAGAACAATATTAGATATAGTGTTGGGAAGACATGGCTTTGTTGATGGATATAAGGTTGGAGATGTAGATCACAGAAGATCTACAAGTGTGTATGTGTTTAACCAATTTGGAGGAGCTATTAGTTGGATGAGAAAGACATAGTATTTAATGGAAATCACAACTACAGAATCTGAATACATGATAGCCACTAAGGGAAGAATGGAATTTGTATGCATATAGATATTTTGTTTAGGTATTGGGTTTGTACAATGAGCTGCAAGGATATATTTTGATAGTCAAAGTGCAACATTCCTATAAAATGGTCCATCATATCATTCTAACACAAATAATATTGGTGATAATTATCACTTTGTGAAAGATAGCGTTGAATAAAATAAGGTGATGTTGGTGATGGTTGACACTTTGAATAGTGTTATAGGCTCATTAAAAAAAAATTAAGTGCTAAGAAGCTTTATTGGTGTAGAGAAACAGTGGGAATTACTTCTCGAGATTGTTAATCATGTGATTTTGTGACCCATTTTTTGAAAGATAAAATAAGTGTAAGAATTTTGGGTATGTCTTATATACCTTGAAAAACTACATTCATGTGTTTTAGGTTGTACTTGATGTAGTGGGCGAGTCATGTGGGGGTTGGTGAAAGCACCACTAAAGAAAAAAAAAATCGGGCCACTTTTGTTTCTATATTTGAGAAAATTTCAACAAACAAATATTCCATTTAGTAGTTTTGTAGAATAAGATGGTTCTACCCATGGTTTTATAGTTTTGGTTCAAGAAATATAATTGTATTCTAATATATGGTAAATGGATAGGTGGTTTATGGATGTCATGATATATATATATATATATATATATATATATATATATATATGTATATATATATATATATATATATATATATAGAGAGAGAGAGAGAGAGAGAGAGAGAGAGTATTATAATGCTAAAAAGAGAAATATATATGGGAAAATTTTGTTTGTTTCCCCTTTTGATTTGTCAAGATAAATTCTCTATGTCATTGTGTGTTTCCATTGCATATTTTATATTTTATTCATAATCTATTTGCAGTAATTAAAGTCTATAATTTAAGGCCACGTACCCATGCATTGAAAAAAAATTGAGTGGAACTTACTTCTGATATGTAGGTCAAATATTCCATCATTTATAAGAAATATGAGATGATTTAAGATCATTTTCATGTTTTGTTAACCACAGAGTATAACATTTTAGAGGCTAGTTGTGGCCCACATTTCCAATCCCAAACGATGATAAATTCATCAACAATGAATTTTGGTGTGATGTGACTTCTATCAATGCCTATTTTATGTTCATGGGCATCATATTCACCGTATTTATAACTCCATTATAGTGCCTTAGTATTGTATGCATAATTTGTGAGCTATAAAAGCACCTTTCAAGTGATAATATGTTCATTATCAATATTAGAACATGGTTATTTCTTTAGGACTCATCCCCACTAGAAAAACCATCATTATGCGACATATGGTACATCAAAGGAATAAAAATGACATTTGAAATACCATGTGGTGATTATTGAGCTTTCATAGTTCACTTTCATGCTGGACGATGATGATGACCTTAAGACAAATCTATGTTCCACAAAACATTATAATACTGTAACACCCCTAGTTTATGTTTTCCAAGTTAGACATTTGAACTTCAATCCAAAGGGGAGTGGACCCCAATGGATAATTATTGTGTGGATGTAATTAATTAATTAATTATTTATATAAATATGTGTGTGTGTGTGTGTGTGTGTGTGTGTGTGTGTGCATATTGACCAAATGAGATTTTTGAGATCACTTGGCAAATCCATGAGGTATGGAAAGAGGGTAAGACTTTCCCCAAAAAATCTTTCAAAAAGCCTTGAAAGAATTTATTTCTAATTTAGATTTTTGAAGAAAAATATAAATTTCCCCAATGATGTGGAGAGTAGTTGGGAAGAGGTAAAAAGCTAGAAAAGCAGAAAGCAGCTTTAAAGTCCCTAAATAAAGGAATCCTAGGAAAACATGAATAAAATCATCCTGTAATTCTGGACGCAGAATTAGAAATAGGCTTTGGGGAGCATAAGCTTAAATAAGCTACTCCAGAACAGATTGGGGTTGGTTTGTTCTAGGAGATGATCTCAGCTTGGGGGTGAGTTCTTCAGACAAAAGAACTCTAAGTTTGGGAGGTTGTTCATCTACAGAAGTGGTATGTCCACTATTTTTATGAATGGTTATAGTGCAATATGGTTAATTGTTGTAGGTGTTATTTTAAATTTAAAATTCTGAAGTTTTTATTGCTTACATTTAACAGAACTGTTTAGAAGAAATTAATCCTCTCAATTCTGTATAGTTGTAGGAATGGGAATTATGGGGAGAATCATCCAGAATCTCTAAACCTGCTAATGGTTTAAATCTGGAGATACATACTACTCCCATAAATCATTAGAGTTGTAACTTTAATCTTCTTCTGTAAATGTACAAACATATCTATTTATGGACTAGGAAAAGTTAGAGTCAGAAAATATTAAATCAACTATGAACATAAGAACAAATAAATATTAATTTCTACAAAATATAACTGGTGGACTGCATGCATATAAGCTGAAGAATACAGGTCAAAAGAAAGTTTGTCGGAGTAAGTAATACTTTACTGTTTCACAAAAATGTATCTAGCAGATAAAAAAAACCTGCAAGTTAACTCTCGTATAATCTGTAATTATAATTAAGAAGATATATGTATATTCTATCATAATTGTTTGTTGATTTAAACTAAAAAATAAACAGATAAATACTCTACATTCTTCCCTTGTAACTGTTAGAGTTATATTTTACTCGGAATATCCATGCTAGGAAAAAAAAATTTATCAGTTTTATTTTCTGTTACACAAGAGAATAAAATTTAAAGTATTATCACAAATATATTGAGTGAGTACAGAAAACTATGCAAGATTCGGTTAGGAAATCATGATATTCAATATATGAGAGACTAAAGGTAAACAACCTTACTTAAATTCATAACTATGACTACATGCTCAAATACATGAGTAGAATTGAATATAATAACCAAATGAACATAGGACCACATCATGTTGGGCAATAAATTTAAAATTCTGCAGATTGAATATAGAACATTATATGTACAAAATGTTGTATTACAAGTGTTTCAACAGTGACCGGGATTGATAGGAAAAAAACTATAAAAGTCAAAATAAACATATATATGTTATAACTTGGTAGTAAAATCTAATACTATTAATATAATTATTTCATTTCCAGATAGGAAAAATTGACTAATTACAGTGGCAATTATTCATACAAAGAATATAGATATTTGGAAGAGTAATATATGGAAAATTATAATTTCATAAAATAATAAAGGTATATTAAATTAATCATTGTCCTGTTTGGGCAAAATATACCAAAGTCTATGTATACAAAACACTTATGGGGACTACGAGTGATAAGTCACATTATCCAAATCTCAGTGGATTTAATGTCATTATACATTAAATTATAGGAAGTAAATATCAAACTAATTGTTGTTGAGGCAACATATCAGTTCCCTCTCAAAGACGATTGTTGAAGTACTGACCTGTAACAGAAGAAAACAGGTTGTTAACCCTTCAACGGAAAGTGACATAGCTCGTTGTAAGTAACTCGAGTGAAACCAATAACGAATGGTTACCTGTGGATATATTATCGTCACATGGAAAACCAAAATTTATCAGTGACATGAACACGATATGTTTAATATATATATATATATATATATCAGATGAAGTACCGCTATAGAGTTTTAATTATAGAGAAGCGGTAAGCAAGAGGGTTCGATACTTTATAGCAGAAAGGAGAATCCCCACGAGAAATGCAATTCTATGGAGAACAAATATTGTGAATGGCACATAGACGCATAGATATATAAATGAAAAAAAAAATTGAAATCGATGGTGTAACTCTTACATTCGATTCCTCTCGAAGGTCGGCGAAGGTAAAATCATCAGAATCGTTTGATTTCCATATAAGCTATGCAAATGTTGACCTTAACAGGCAGACACCCAAAAACAAGTTACAAGTGAACGCTAAGTTAGAATGATGGATGTGAGTCCAATCGGCTATATCATGACGATAAGAAACTAATCATCTAAAGATAAGATGAATGCCTCTTTTAAAATCATGGATAACAATAAACCAGAGAAATGGAAAATCTTCTTTCTATGAATAAGAGAGGACTGTGAGAAAACGATTAACCTGACAAGAAAAAAAACACACGAACTAGAACTAACTGTGTAAAACTCAATCAATGATAGCAAGACGCAGATGTAAAACACTAGCATTGAAATGAGAAGGGTTACACAAGATCTTAATACCAATATGAAGATGCAATCACACATGATTTCATAACGAATTTATAAACCACATGAAAACTCTCGCATACCTGGTAGAGACGCCATGGAAGATGCCACAAAGGATTGGTGAACGAAGTCGAGACAATGAAACTCCAAGTAGCCTAGAAGAGCTCAGATCAAAACTCATGAATGCTGAAATGAAATGGTAAAGGAAATTGTTGGACTGAAGGAATAGGTTAAACAGTATTCGACAGAAACAAACCCTAATTCAAATCGATGACCAAAATCCTCCACATGTTAATAGATCGGGTATGGAAATGAAATCGATCCGCATTCTTGGGATCGTAAAAATCAATTGAAAATATCCACATTGATGTTATTTGATATATCAGTTGCGTAAAATCAACATCACAGTACTCAAATGATGGTACTCATTTACCATAGAGGAGACACGTATCGCCACAGGACAGAGAGTGGGTAGCAACGTATGGTAGTATTAAAACAAATAGAAAAACGTGCAAGAAACGATGCCAACCAAATCATCCTTCATAATTACCGTGATACAATCAGGTCATATCTGAGTTAATGAAAAACCATTCTCCGAGTAAAGGTGGGCTTTGAATATATTATAGTACGTTTGCAGGTTGATATACCTCACGAATTTGAATGCCTTTGTACTTTCAAAAGAAATGGTATACATATAAGTTAGGTTATATATTTATATATATGCGTCTAGGGTTACGAAAGGACATATAGAGTTGGTGGTCTTAAATTCACCAAATTACTTTGAATAATTATCATTTAAAAAAAATAAAAATAGTAACCCATAGAAATATGAGGTGAAAATAAATAGAAATTAAGATTTATTTAAATACATTGAGATAGGCCTTTATTATATGAATAAAAGTATTAATATGTTATAATTGTATAGTAAAAAAAGTGGGGGGGGTTAAGAAGATATTGCTTATGAGAATTATAAAACAATATCAATGCAAAACTTGTATAAAATAGGAAAGATTGGTGTTATAGATTTATATATATACTTAAAACTTAGGGAAGGTATGACTTGAGAATTTTTTTTTTTTTTGTGTAATGAGGAGGTGTTACAAATGGTATCAAAGCCAAGTTAGCAAAACTAGACTGTTGTTGTGCTCACTGCATAAATTATTATTATTTTTTTTTTATTTGTTACTGATGTTGTTTTGTTTAGTGTACAGTGGTACTGGAACTGAAAAGTCAATGGCTGAAGGAGAGGAAATTTATGTTGATCTAGGTGATAGAGATAACACGCCATATCCCAATACTCCTTTGATGGCTATGTTTCATAGGCTACAATGGGAAATCGCTGAGCTAAGAAGCCAGAATGACAGGCTATCATTAGCTAGTGAGGATCAGGAAAAGCTGATAAGAGAACTGACTTCGCGGAACAACCAAGAAGGTGAAGGTTCCATAAAGAGGAGGAAATGAAATTTCTCAGATGATTCTAAGGAAGATGAAACTACTAGACATCAGTCTAAACAGAAGAAGGAATTACAGGGTGAATTCCGAAAAATTAAACCTCCCTCCTATGATGGAGAGAAGGAGGAAAATGCTGAGGCATGTTTGTTGAATATGATTAAGTATTTTAAGGTTTATGAATATGTATTCAATCTGAAGGTCAGATTAGCTATATACCAGTTGCAAGGTAAGGCCACCTTGTGGTGGGAGGAGACAAAAATGGTTCATGCCATTGATGAAAATACAGTAACTTGGGAATATTTCCAAGTCAAGTTTAAAACTCGTTATTTGAACTAACATTATTATGATGATAAAGAAAAGGAGTTCCATGAACTCAGATTCGAACAGCTCACCATATATGAGTTTGTCACCAAGTTTACAAATATGTTAAGGTATGTTCCTTATATTCGTGAAGAGAAGGCAAAGGTACAAAGGTTTTTGAAGTATTTTCCTACTATGTACAGGGAGAAAATAGAGTTTGATAATCCAAAAACCATGGATGAAGCAGTGAGGAAAGCTAGATTATGCTACCAACAGTTTAAAGGAAAGGGTAAGCATGGAAAAAGTTGGGTAAAAAAGAATGAATTCAAAGGAAAGAAACAGAAACCAGCTTACTTGAAGAACTTTGGTAGGGATCATCAGAGGCAGAAATTTAACAAACCAAAGGAAATTCAAACTACTCAGTCCCAATTTGGTTCAAAACAAATAGATGGAGATAATAAGAAGGAAGGAAAATTTAAAATGCGTCAGCCTTTGAAATGTTGGGGTTGTGGAGAACCTCATCTATTGAGGGACTATCCACACCGAAATATTCAGATGATTATGAGAGATAAAGAAGCTACCACAGTGAATGATATAGCAAGGAATATACCCACTATCAGTGCAGCCTTAGAGAACCGACAAGTAGAACACCAGGCTACCATGGTTGAGATGGAAGGTAATATTGCTGACCAATCTGGTACAGTTTTAATTGATCTGGGTGTTTCTTTGAGTTACATTAGTCCACAAGTTGTAGATAAATGCAATCTCAAAACTGAAAAATTTCAGCAGTCTTGGTTGGTCCAGTTAGCCACTGGCACCAAGTGAAAAGTAACTCATAAATTACCTCAAACAACAATTAAGTTAAATTATTTTCAGAAAGAAGTAAATTTAAACATTCTTCCCTTAGGCTCATATGATTTGTTGATAGGAATGGACTGGTTAGAAAAGAGAAAGGCCGTGATGAACTGTTGGGATAAAACTCTGCATTTCTTAGATGAGGAGGGGAGACTCTTTATACTGAAAGGAAAACCAAAACCAATCTCTATAAGAAAAATATCAGCTCTGCAATTAAAAAGAACAACTAGAAAAGGATATCAAGTATATGTTGTACATGTTGAAGAATTAGAACAACAATATGAAGAAAACCTGTTAGACACTTTGCCAGTGGTAAGAGAATTTAAGGAAGCTTTTCCAGTTGAGATTCCCCATCTTCCCCGCAAGAGAGAGATTGAGTTTTCAATCGATTTGGTGCCTGGAGAAACACCCGTTTCCAGAGCCCCTTATCAGATGAGCCCCCCTGAACTCATGGAGTTGAAAATGAAATTGCAAGAATTGTTGTATGAAGGTTATATCAGACCGAGTGTATCTCCTTGGGGAGCACCAGTGTTGTTCGTGAAAAATAAGGATGGAACCTTTAGAATGTGCATTGACTACCTTCAATTTAATAAGTTGAAAATCAAGAACAAATACCCATTGCCCAGGATCGATGACCTTTTTGATCAGGTAAGAGGGGCTTCAGTATTTTCTAAGATTGATCTAAGGACTGGTTATCACCAAATTAGAATTAAGGAGGAAGACATCAGTAAAACAACTTTTCGAACCAGCTATGGTCACTACGAATTTGTAGTCCTACCTTTTGGTTTGACAAATGCCCCTGCCACTTTTATGTGCCTAATGAACAGTGTTTTGAACAAGTACTTAGATAAATTCGTACTAGTGTTCATAGAGAATATTTTGGTCTATTCAAAAAGTCAGGAAGAGCACCAAGAACACTTAAGGATAGTTTGCAGACTTTGAAGGAAAACCAGTTATATGCCAAATTCAGTAAATGTGAATTTTATAAAGACAATATTCAATACTTGGGGCATATTATTTCTGAACAAGGATTGGTTGTGGACCCTGAGAAAATAAAGGCTATTAGAGAATGGCCGGTTCCAATTGATGTTTCAATAGTGAGATCATTTATGGGAATTGCAGGCTATTATCGAAGGTTTGTGCAACGATTTTCTACAATAGCATATCCCATAACTTCACTACAGAGAAAAGGCACCAAATTTGAGTGGACTAAAAAATGCCAAA
Source organism: Pinus albicaulis (assembly GCA_034641835.2). Taxonomy (NCBI): domain Eukaryota; kingdom Viridiplantae; phylum Streptophyta; class Pinopsida; order Pinales; family Pinaceae; genus Pinus; species Pinus albicaulis. The sequence continues at coordinate 1,606,720,395 of CM076578.1, read as the reverse complement.
ATAGCTTTGAACAAATAAAATTAAAACTCACTACAGCCCCTATACTGAATATTGCAGATCCTGACAAAGAGTTTGTTGTGTGTACTGATGCATGTTGAGAGGGATTGGGAGGAGTGTTGTTGCAAGAAAATGCTATTATTGCATATGAATCTAGAAAACTTAGGAAACATGAACAGAACTGTAGTGTATATGATTTGGAATTGGCTGCTGTAATTCATGCCTTGAAGATGTGGCGACACTATCTTCTTGGAAAAAAATTTACATTGATGACAGATCATATTAGTCTCAAGTATTTCTTTTCTCAAACCGATTTGAATTGTCGACAAGCCAGATGGCTGTCTTTTCAAAGTGAATTTGATATGTACATAAAACATATCAAAGAGAAAGAAAACAAAATTGCTGATGCTCTAAGAAGAAATGCTTGTCAAAACATAAGCAACATTAGGAGTAGTGCTAGTTTTGATTTAGAAGAACTAGTTAACAAGGTAGAAGATCAAGATCCAAAATATGAGAATCTACAAGTGAAAATTATAAAGAAAGAAATGGCGGAATACACCCAAAACCAGAAAGGGTTGATCTGCTATAAAAATAGATTGTGTATCCCCAATTTAGAGTCTTTGAAAAAAGAGATCCTAGATGAATATCATAAACAACCATATTCAGGACATGCTAGATATCATAAAATGCTAACATCTTTGGAAAAGAAATTGTTTTGGCCAGGAATGAAAAAGGATGTAGCAGAATATTTAGCTAGATGCATGGAATGTCAACTAGTTAAAGTTGAGCATCATCATCCATCTGGTCTTTTAAATCCCTTGCCAATTGCAGAGAGGAAATGGGACACTGTTTCTATAGATTTCATAACCGGGTTACCCAGAAGAAAGTACCAGCATGACTCAGTGATGGTAGTGATAGACACCTTAACAAAGGTTGCACACTTTATCCCTGTAAAATCTATTTTTGGGATGGCCCAAGTAGAAGATGTGTTCCTAAAAGAAATAGTAAGGCTACACGGGGTCCCAAAGATGATTATTTCAGATAGAGACGCTAAATTCACAGCTTCCTTTTGGAAAGGTATGTTTGGGGGCATGGGAACTAAATTGAATTTTAGTACTGCTTATCACCCTCAGATGGATGGTCAAACAGAGAGAATAAATCAGATTTTGAAGGATATGCTGAGAATGTATGTGATGGATAGGCCATCAAAATGGGAAGGGTACTTGCATTTAGTTGAATTTTCTTACAACAATATCTATCAATCCTCCATCAAAATGAGTCCATTTGAATAACTCTACGGAATAAAGTGTTGCACTCCTTTAAGTTGGAGCCAACCTGAAGATAAGCTAATATTGGGGCCCGATACTCTACAAGAAATGGAAAGGATCGTCAAACAAATACATAGAAACATCGAGGCAGCACAAGATCGACAGAAAAACTATGTTGATAAGAAGAGAGTTCATCGAGAGTTCAAAGTGGGTGATCATGTGTACCTACGTATTAAACCCAAAAAGAGCACACTCTATGTTGGAAGTTGTGCAAAACTGGCTCCTAGATATTGTGGCCCTTTTTAGGTGTTAGAAAGGGTGGGACCAGTGGATTATAAGTTGGCCTTACCTCCTCATGTTAGAGTGCATGATTTGTTTCATGTTTCGTTATTAAATATATATTTACATGATGCTTCTCATATTGTTGATTGGAATGTGATACAGGTGGAACCAGAAGGGGAGTTCCTTCCATAACCACTTCAAATATTGGAGCGGGAAGAAATTGAATTGAGGAACTGAACAGTAGCAAGAGTAAAGGTGAAATGGAAGCACTTTACTGCTGAAGAAGCTACGTGGGAAAGAGAAGCTGAGATGATGGAAAAATATCCATATCTATTTTCAAAATAAAATCTAGTAGTTAGCTGTTAACACCGAGGACAGTGTTTGTTTTCAGAGGGGGAATATATAAAACCCCTAGTTTATGTTTTTCAAGTTAGACATTTGAACTTCAATCCAATATATATGTGTGTGTGTGTGTGTGTGTGTGTGTGTGTGTGTGCATATTGACCAAATGATATTTTTGAGATCACCTGCCAAATCCATGAGGTATGGAAAGAGGATAAGACTTTCCCCAAAAAATCTTTCAAAAAGCCTTGAAATAATTTATTTCTAATTTAGATTTTTGAGGAAAAATCTAGATTTCCCCAATGATGTGGAGAGTATTTGGGAAGAGGTAAAAAGCTGGAAAAGCATAAAGCATCTTTAAATTACCTAAATAAGGGAAGCCTAGGCAAACATGAATAAAAGCATCCTGTAATTCTGCACGCAGAATTAGAAACAGGATTTGGGGAGCATAATCTTAAATAAGCTACTCCAGAATAGATTGGGGTTGGTCTATTCTAGGAGATGATCTGAGCTCAGGGGTGAGTTCTAGAGACAGAAGAACTCTAAGGTTGGGAGGTTGGTCATCTGCAGAAGTGGCATGTCCACCATTTTTATGAATGGTTAAAATACATGTTATTGTGAAATATGGTTAATTGTTGTAGGTGTTATTTTAAATTAAAATTCTAAAGTTGTCATTCCTTACATTTAACAGAACTATTTAGAAGAAATTAATCCTCTCAATTTTGTATAGTTGTAGGAATGGGAATTATGGGGAGAATCATCCATAATCTCTAAACCTGCTAATGGTTTAAATCTGGAGATACATACTACTCCCATAAATAATTAGATTTGTAACTTTAATCTTCTTCTGTAAATGTACAGACATATCTATGTATGGACTAGGAAAAGTTAGAGTCAGAAAATATTAAATCAACTATGAAGTTAAGAACAAATAAATATTAATTTCTGCAAAATCTAACTAGTAAATTGCATGCATATAAGTTGAAGAATACAACTCAAAATAAAGTCTGTCAAAGTAAGTAATACTTTACTGTTGCACAAAAATGTGTCTAGCAGATAAAAAACTTTTGCAAGTTAACTCTGGTATAATCTATAATTATAATTAAGAAGATATATGTCTATTCTGACATAACTGTTTGCTGATTTAAACTCGAACATAAACAGATAAATACTCTACATTCTTCCCTTGTTAGTTTTAGAGTTATATTCTAATCGGAATATCCATGCTGGGAAAAAAAATATATCAGTTTTATTTTCTGTTACACAAGAGAATAAAATTTAAAGTGTTATCACAAATATATTGAGTGAGTACAGAAAACTATGCAAGATTCGGTTAGGAAATCATGATATTCAATATATGAGAGACTAAAGGTAAACATCCTTACTTAAATTCAGAACTATGACTACATGCTCAAATAAATGAGTAGAATTGAATATAATAACCAAATGAACATAGGACCACATCCTACTGGGAAATAAATTTAAAATTTTGCAGATTGAATATAGAACATTATATGTACAAAATGTTGTATTACAAGTGTTTTAACAGTGACCAGGATTGATAGGGAAAATACTATAAAAGTCAAAATAAACATATATATGTTATAGCCTAGTAGTAAAATCTAATACTATCAATATAATTATTTAATTTCTAGATAGGAAAAATTGACTACTTACAGTGGTAATTATTCATACAGAGAATATAGAGATCTGGAAGAGTAATATATGGAAAATTATAATTTCATAAAATAAGAAAGGTATATTAAATTAATCATTGTCCTGTTTGGGCAAAATATACCAAAGTCTATGTATACAAAACACTTATGGGACTACGAGTGATAAGTCACATTATCAAAATCTCAGTGGATTTAATGTCATTATACATTAACTTATAGGAAGTAAATATCAAACTAATTGTTGCTGAGGCAACATATCAGTTCCCTCTTGAAGACGATTGTTGAAGTACCGACCTGTAACAGAAGCGAACGGGTTGTTAACCCTTAAATGGAAAGTGACATAGCTCGTGGTGAGTAACTTGAGCGAATCCAGTAATGAATGGTTACCTGTGGATATATTATCATCACACGAAAAACCAAAATTTATCAGTGACATGAACACGATATATATATATATATATATCAGATGAAGTACCACTATAGAGTTATAACTATAGAGAAGCAGTAAGCAAGCGGGTTCAATACCTGATAGAAAAAAGTAGAATCCCCATGAGAAACACAGTTCTGTGGAGAACAAATATCGTGAATGGCACATAGACGCATAGATATATAAAGAAAAAAAAATTGAAGTCATTGGTGTAACTCTTACTTTCGATTCTTATCAAAGGTTGGCAATGTTTAAATCATCGGAATCGTTTGATTTCCATATAAGCTATGCAAACGTTGACCTTAATAGGCAGACACCCAAAAACAAGTTAAGAGCGAACGCTAAGTTAGAATGATGGATGTGAGTCCAACCGGCTATATCATGACGATAAGAAACTAATCATATGAAGATAATAGGAAGGCCTATTTTAAAATCACGGATAGCAATAAACTATAGAAATCACAAAGCTTATTTGTATGAATAACAGAGGACTGTGAGAAAACGATTAACCCGACAAGAAAAAAACACATGAACTAGAACTAACCGTGTAAAACTCAATCAACGATAGCAAGACGCAGAGGTAAAACACCAGCATCAAAATGAGAATGTTTACATAAAATCTTAATACCAATATGAAGATGCAATAACGCATGATTTCATAATGAATTTATAAACCACATGAAAGCTCTCTCATACCTGGTAGAGACGCCATGGAAGACGCCGCGAAGGATTGGTGAACGAAGTCGAGACATTGAAACTCCAAGTAGCCTAGCAGAGCTCAGATCAAAACTCATGAACGCCGAAATGAAATGGTAAAGGAAATTGTTGGATTGAAGGAATAGGTTAAATAGTATTCGACAGAAGCAAACCCTAATTCAAATCGACAGACCAAAATCCTCCACATGTCAATAGATTAGGTATGGAAATGAAATCGATCCGCATTCTTGGGATCTTATAAATCAATTGAAAATCTCCACATTGATGTTATTTGATATATTAGTTGCATAAAATCAACATCACAGTACTGAAACGATGGTACTCATTTACCATAGAGGAGACATGTATCGCCACAGGACAGAGAGTGGGTAGCAATGAATGGTAGTATTAAAACAAATAGAAAAACATGCAAGAAATGATTCCAACCAAATCATCCTTCATAATTACCGTGATACAATCAAGTCATATATGAGTTAATGAAAAACAATTCTCCAAGTAAAGGCGAGCTTTGAATATATTATAATACGTTTGTAGGTTGATATACCTCACGAATTTGAATGCCTTTGTACTTTCAAAAGAAATGGTATACGTAGAAATGGTATACGTATAAAGTTAGGTTATATATATATATATATATATATATATATATATATATATATATGCGTCTAGGGTTACGAAAGGGAAGATAGAGTTGGTGGTCTTAAACTCGCCAAATTACTTTGAAGAATTATTGTTAAAAAAAAATGAAAATAGTAACCCATAGAAATATGGGGTGAAAATAAATAGAAATTAAGATTTATTTAAATACATTGAGATAGGCCTTTATTATATTAATAAAGGTATTAATCTTTTATAAATGTATAGTAAAAAAAAAGGGGGTTAAGAAGATATTGTTTATGAGAATTATAAAACAATATCAATGCAAGAATTGTATAAAATAGGCAAGATTGGTGTTATATATTTATATATATACTTAACACTATGGAAAGTATGACTTGAGAAAAAAAAAATGTGGAATGAGGAGGTGTTACAAATACTATGCATTTCACACTTGGTTAAGTGTCTTCTTTTACAAGTCCCATGTGATGTTTCATGGCTCCCATGTTTTTTCCATGACCTTTAAAGGATTTTTTTGGGCTATAAACAGTATATTTTCTACTAAAATAATGTGTGTGACTGAAAGACTCATTAATGGTTTGAAAGTTTTTATAATTATTCTCATGCAACACTGATGGGAAAAACATTCCATTTATGGTCGTTTGGAACACCATTTATGGTCTAAGAGACCGAAAATAATATTTTTGGAAATAATATATTTCTGCTTTGTTATAGACAAATCACATGGCATTAGTACCCAACCGTGATATAAAAAACATGACAATGGAGATTATATTATATTCATCACAAAAGTATTCACTTTACATTCATAAACTTTCCTTTTTGACAATGTTCATAGTTTAGTACAATTAAAATCATTATTGTACACTAAGATGATTATTTTATCCCTAATTACTAGTACTATATATAGTGTCTTCACAACCATCACTAAATTTTTGGAAATCCTCATAATGATGACCATATCGTATTTTTTTCAAATATTCTATTGACAATGTTTATACATTGCTTTTTGACCCTAGACCAAAATTGTAAAAATAGCCTTTTTGGATTGAATACATCCATTATCACGGGCTAACAATGTCCATGGATATGACACAAATCCCTCGTCCATATAACATAACTATGTTCATATTACATATATGGCATAACAATTCCATTTATAAGGCTATTATCCATTGTACATGAGTCATAAAACACTATAAAGAAAGCAAAATCTGGCAAATATTCTTAGTGTTACAAGATTTACTTTTTACAAAATCTTCTTCAAAAATCATTTCTAATTTACTAATATGAGATAATCATACTACTTTCATCGATATCATCAATTTTTAGGTGGAATAAATTGCATGAATTAGGTTGAGGGGCCATTTTAGTGGCAGGTCCAAGTTTGGGAAATTGGGGATCAAAACCTTTAGTGTCATTTTGAGGCATGAAATGACATTTTCTCTGTAGCGTTTGGACCATATTGTCATACCCTTAGCATTGATCCACACTATGAGACATTTCAAATAGTCCAAATATCACCTATATAAAATATCATATGTGAAAGTTATTGTTCCTACATGTTGGATTACCCAATTGACGACCATGATATATTTGGATGAGATGTTCCAATTACCCACACATGCAAGGGTTTCTATGTGCAGAATTAGAAGAATATTCTAGGAGATCCAAAACCTTATCAAATTGAGAGTCAATGAAGTGAAATCCCAAACTTTAAATAACTATCATGTTATGGTAAATAATAATCTACTAGGGGGAGGAGGAGATCTATTATTTTGCATTGTACTTATTCCATAGTTGAAACATCTCAAATTTGTGTTTTGGGAGCATAAAAGAGGAGGAGAAGGATTTTGTAGGAGGAATTTAGGTTGTAGTTCCAAAGGTAAAGTCCATGGAGTTTCCATTCCTTTGAAAGTTATTTTTTTTATAGCTTAAGTGATGAAGAGGAGGATATGACCTACATTCAAAGTGGGTTTCTCGTATATTGTGTTCTTTATGGTAAATCTTATGATCATTTTTGTGGATGGAATTTTTATGTACATATTATTTTCACTTATTTTATTTTTTCATAAATTGAAACCAAGCTAGTAAATAGTTCATGAATTGTTGTCATTAAATATTCTAGCGGAATATGGATGATAGATTATAGAAAGATATTTTTACTAAAAGTTTTACATAGTTTATAGAAAGATAATGTGAATGAAATTTTTAAGTATTCAAAAGAGTTATTTTTTTCAACTAAAATCGTAGATTTTAGTGGAGATTTTTTTGCATGAGTATGTCATATAGTAATTCATAATAGTGTGCAATTATTTAAGGCACATTGGTGAGTCTTGAGTAAAGGTATGTTAATTCTTGTCAAGTTAAGCTACAAAGGTGCATTATAGTACTCTGCAGATCACTAAATCCACATAGTGCCAATCAATATCAAAACAATAGTGAAGGTGACACTTTTATAATTGACATTAGTGAGTTCAATAATTGTATAGGCGTTGATTCTCGAATGATTATAGGTATATTTAGGCTCTAATTAACAGCAATGACCTAAGTTATTATCAAAATTGAATTCATATTAACGCCTAGAAATATTCAAACTAGTCAAATGAAACTATGTTCACAAATTGTAATTGTGTTTTAGTATCACAATCCCCGTTTTTATACCATTATAGTATATTTTGCTTACATAAATATATTTTTTTGTGTTTTCCATCAAACATAACCTCCCTATGACCAATATAACCATGAAGTGCTACCCCATATCTTTAAAATCCTCCCATGAAACCCTTACACAAGGCATATCACAAGAAATGGAAAATTGAGCCATAAGAAATGTCTGTCTTCCACACTCTTCCACCACCAACATACATATTTTTTTAGGTTCAATGACTATCAAAAATTCTTTTACATCTTAAAGGTAAAACATGTTTACTAGGTTTGAGGTAAGTGTGACTAAAGAAAGATCTCTTACATCTTAAAGGTAAAACATGCTTACTAGGTTTGTTGTAAGTATGAATAAAAGAAGATCTATTCTTAAAGGTAGAACATGCTTACTAGCTTTGAGGTAATTATGAATAAAGAAAGAGGGTCATGAGACACGTTTTAAATTTACTCAACATAATAACTTTACATTATATATATATATATATATATATATATATATATATATATATATATATATATATATATATATATATATAGATAGATAGATATACACATATTCATATATATATATATTTATATATGAATATGTGTATATCTATTTATATTTTAAATTATTGTTAGGAAATGTTTAATATATTTCTATTTTATAAAATTAAATTATTAAAAATTTTCATAATTATAGCCAAAACAACTAAATTTAAAAAAAATATAATCCAATTACATAATAATAATAATATATATATATATATATATAAAGTAAACACACCTAAGGATTAGTATTATAACGAAATTATTTTAAAAATTCATATTAAAACATAAAAAAAAAAATTATTATAATAATTTGCCTTTAAAAAATGATGATGATGACGGTTACCATTAGTTAAGACCAACGCTATTTTTTTATTGGACTTTAAGAGAGGAGAAAAAATGTAAATTTGATTTTGCAAAATCTTGTTTCTATGGTCAAAAATAAGGGAAATAAGTAATCCAAAATTGTTATATGTTAGTTGACTTAATAGGTCAAGAAGATTGGAAGTATGACAGATAATTGAAATAATATAAAAAAAAATTATAACACTTTTAGAAAAATGTAGAAAATACTTTTAAAAATATTATGTATGATCTATGACGACCTCGTTTTCTATCTTTGACTAAGATAACGTCATAAACAATAACCTAGTTATGCGAGTGATTTGAATATATATACGTTGGGCAAGCCCTTGTTTGATGTTATAAGAGAGAGCTAATTGATGTAAATTTAGATAGGAGCTTCTTCTTTGTTATTATGCTTCTGAAGTGAGTGAATATAGATAAGAGGAAGCTTAGGTGTATATAAATATTAAATACCAAGTAGCTCTCTCTTATAACATAACCAAGGGCAAACCTATTGTACTGACATCGTGAGTACATATTTGTATATAACATTGAAGTGGAAAGTAATATTTTCAGCTCATATTTTCATGTCGCTTGACAATTGTTACACCTTATAAAGAAATACAGTGTCAAGCCTAATCGGCCTTGTCTATTAGGGTAACTGCGAGAATTTTTATTGAGTAGTTTTTAGTGTGATTTTTTGAAAGTTATTTTTGTAATTTTTTGGTTTAATTTTTCTAAAATTTGGTAGGAATTTATTGAAAACAAAGGTTTATGGGTAACTCAAAATTGAAATCTCCTAGGGTTTTTTAGAGTGCTAAATTCATATATAGTCAAAACACCAGTTTAAATAGAAGAAATCAAGATTTTACCTCAAATGTTTTCACCAGTTTCCGCACAAAAACTCCAAAAAATCGCATTAAAGACAACTCCAATTTTTATACACTAAAGGGAAATACATTGATAGGCCTTGATTACTAAGTTTCCTGAATGCTATTTTTTCAGAAATATTTGATGCAAGAGCATCAAGCTAAATTTTTATTATTTATTTGCGTGATTTAGGAGGTGAGATATTTTAATTATTTATTTAATTATTTATCTCATTTTTAATTAATTAAGAGAGAAAATATAAATGTGAGGATTATTGTAAATATTTCTTAAATAATTAAGGATATGAGTGGAGTTGAATTAGGTAGATAATAAAGGGATTAGGAATTCCATAAATGAGACTTAGTTGAGTCCAAAAAAAAAGATAAATCTAATTTAGATTTTAAGTTGAGATTTGTGTGGAGGAAATTATGGAATGAAATAAATTCATATTTATGTATAAATAGGAGGATTGTGTGAGGATGAAATACAACTGAGAGAAGTGAGGAATACAGTGAGGGTGAGAAATGGGTTGAGAGCTTTTTGTAAAGGGCCGAGAGATGAAAGGCAATTCATTGTAATATTTGGCCAGATGTTTTGAGTTTGTAAATTTCATTATGCTTATTATATGCCAGTAATTTATTTTGGAAGGATTTCATTTCTTTATGTATATTTTAAGCTGCAAAATGTTTCATTAATGAAGAATTAGATGATATTTTTAATGCGTGAAGAAAGCACTTGAGTTTTTATATGCTATGATTTGTTTAACCCAGTACCCTAGCATGATTTGGTATTAGAGAAAAGTAGCGGTCGTAGGTGAGGAGCATCGGTAATCCAAAACTTTAAGGACAATCCATTCCATTGAAACAACTTCTTGTTGCTTAAATACATTATCTTCGACTGTAAATGTTTTCTACCTTATACAATTCGTAGGTTGATTTTCTTCAATTCTGATTGCAAGTGTCATGCAGGTGACACCCAAGACCTATATATGTCTATAATTTTTGAAAGCCCCTTTAGCCAATAATCTATCCAGTAAATTTGTGCTTAAGAAGAGAGTTTTCCATTGAAGTTGATAAAAGGTTGTATACTCCATAATCCATCTAACCATCAAAAGGCGTTGTTTTCCTATTTTGTTGATCAACTTAGTATTAATACTGTCCAACAAATGACCTTGAAATGACGGTTTCTTACGCTCTCTTGCTTTAAATTTCTGAAACGTATCCTCCAATTTGGTCCATTTCATTGGCATCAGGCCATGTCAAATTGTGCCTTCCCATTCCTCCACTGACTCTATGAATCTCCATGTGACCTACAAAACTGTTGATTGACCAACACCAAACAAATTCTTGTGCAGAAAATTGAGACTCAACGGAAGCCAACCTTCTCAGAGCAATGCCTACTTGCTTCTCAACTGTTAACAACCTACTTTCACTGTTTAAGAGACCCGATGGTGGCTTTGACTCCAAAAGAGAGTTTTAATATGTGCGTCTAGTTGCATGTATAGGCCAATCCTGAATTTGATGAAAAAGAGGAGAAATTCCTCTGCCAGAAGTTGTTGTGCTTGGATGAAGTGGCTGCCACTGCCTGGAGGTCGAACTGTGTGGCATACATGGAGGCCAATCTTGGGGAGCTTGTGCTCATTTTTTAAAGCCATTGTTTTAAGCAGCATAGAAGTCCACAGAAATTGTTGAATCCATCTCAAGCTTTGACACCATGGGCATAGACACTATGAAATTTTTTAAATCCCTGCATGGCATTGTTTATCATAGCTATGATATAGTAAGTGGAGTTAGCATATTAACACAGGTATGATATCACAAATATGAGTCCGCAGCATCAGTAAGTCAGCATCCTTGTGTGAGTTGACTTGAGTATTAACATATATTACATGCCATTTATATATGATGACTTGAGTCTCTTGATTGGGAGCATCATTCGTTTAATAGTAGTGTTGGATTGATATAAACTCTAGCTTGAATATGGTAATATCACATTTGTTTAATAGTAGTGTTGGGTTGTGTGAACCATTGGTTCAACCACAAAAGGCAGCGTTGAATTTTTTAAAGGGGTTCGAATATGGCAAAGACTTCAAGCAGTGCAGAGACATGTCGCACGGCATTTTCTATTCTTTGTGTGGAAATTTCATATTATTGATGACATTGAAATTCCGTTATTGTGTTGAGAATTAGTGCATTGGAATGATAATTACAAAGCTGGATAGAAGTATCATTGTTATATGTTTTAAACTGATGGGAACTACATATAACATAATTTCTGAAGGGACGTCCATAATTTGATGGAATTTTTAACAGTGGAGTTGTGGATGCAACCAAGTTTGATAAATTTTAACTGTTGCCTCTACACATCTATGATTTGTGATTATTAGAAAAATGGATGTTGCACATTTTTGAAAGTTAAAGCTTGAACTCAATCACATACGGAGAAATCAATTTATGTGGGCATATATATAATATAAGTTCTTACCACATTCATACTAAAATGTGTTTTTGTTCTCAAAAAGGCATGTGTGGGGCTTGTGAAAGAGGTGCAGCTACAACAGAATATTCAAGGTATGGACCCAGTATTTCCTTGTACCACCTTCCATCATAAGAGAAGGTCACTGGGATTGATCGAGGTAATTTTTTTGCAAATAATTGATGTACGTTTTTTTTGGAGAATGTAATCTTGAAAGGATATTCAGTTACATTAAGGTTTCATATTTTCAAAGCAAGAAATTGAAATTGAAGAGATTGAGATGAGGGAACTTGGCTTAAGCTAAGAGGGGAGATTGTGCGTACTTTGAAAGTTTCTAACATTATTTGCTGGTGAGAAAATTAACCTTCTGCATCCAAAGTAAATCGGTAGAGGCTTGAATGTATTCCTAAAATAATGTTGTGTAACAAGCTCCAAAAATAGAAGAAAAGAGATATAAACACCTTAGAAATAAGCCACTTCGAGGGGGCAACCTCCAATACCTTACATAAATGAACAATTCTTGGATGATACAATTTACAAAACCTCCTTTCTATATATAGGAGTCCATGTGGCCATAATTCAATCCTAGTGGGCCACAATGTAATCCGAGCTGACCTAACAATAATAATTTAAGGGCACAATAATAACAAAATGGGGGTTACAAGGGTACAATAATAACAATAAGGGGGTTATACTAATAACAATAAGGGACTATACTAGTAATATAGGGACCTAACATGCCCCTCTCCTTCAAAAAAGTGTTGTCCTCAACGCTTGAGTAGCTCTAGGTGCTTCTGTATAAAATTCTCATCCTCCCATGTAGAATCTTCAGTGGGTAAGTTCTCCCACTTGATGAGATACTCTGAAATTGATCGATTCCGTAGTTGTCGAGTTCTTTTTTCCATGACTGCTTCAGGTTCCAATATGATTTTCCCTTCCCCATCAAGTTCTGGCAATACTGTTTGAACTGGAAGATTTTCACCTATAACCTTCTTTAAGCATGAAACATGGAAGACTGGATGTACTCGCGAAGAAGCAGGAAGCTCCAATTTGTATGCCATAGTACCAATCTTTTGCAACACCTTGTAAGGACCATAGTACTTTGGCGATAATTTATTATCCTTCTTAGCTTGCTTGAGGGACATTTGTTTGTACAGTTGTAGCCGTAAAAATACCCAATCTCCTACATCAAAACTTCTCTCGCTGCGATGTTGATCTGCCTGTTGTTTCATTCGATTTTGTGCCAAATTCAGGTTATCCTTTAAGAGTTTGAGAACTTCTTGTTGATGCTCGATGTGATCTTCCACTGCTTGAACCTTCAAATTTTCCCTTAGAGATGATGTGATGGATGGTGGATGATATCCATAAAGTGCCATAAATGGGGTCATTTTTGCTGCAGTATGGAAGGAAGTGTTATACCACCACTCAGCGAGAGGTAACCACTTGACCCATTGTGTTTGTTTATCAGACACAAAAAATGAAGATATCCTTCCAAAAATTTATTTCCTACCTCAGTTTGACCATCAGATTGAGGATGATAAGATGATCTATAAGCTAATTGAGTACCCAAAAAATAAAATAACTCCATCCAAAAATTTCCAGTAAAAATGGGATCTCTGTCGCTCACAATAACCCTTGGGCTTCCATGTAGCTTTTGAATTCTGTCCATAAATGTAGTAGCAATTGTAATTGCTTTAAATGGATGAGATAATGCACAAAAGTGTGCATACTAGGTAAGTCTATCCACTACCACCATGATGACACTCTTTCCTTCGGACTTAGGTAAACCTGTGATAAAATCCATTGAAATCTCCTCCCAACGTTGACTTGAAATGGATAAAGGTTGTAGAAGTCCCGGGGTCTTAATTATCTCAACTTTATTCTACTGGAAAACCAAACATTCCGCCACAAACTTTTGAATATCAGATTTAAGGCCATCCCAAAAAAATTCTTTCTTCACCCCGTGGTAAGTTTTTAAAAATCCTGAGTGTCCTCCTAAAGGAGAAGTGTGCAATTCCAGAAGAATCTTTTTTTTTAGTTGGGAATTCTTACAAAGGCATAAGCGATTTTTGTACCATAAGGAATCACTTTTCCAACTAAATGTATCAAATGTACTAGGATCTTGCTACGACTTTTGAATGAGTGTCCATACATCTTTGTCCTTCTTCCATTAGTCTCTTCCTTTGGTTATCCAATCTCGTTGGATAATAGAAACGACACAAAGAAATGCTTCCACCTCTTCATTCTTTCTTGAGAGTGCATCTGCAACAACATTAACCTTTCCTTTTTTGTAGATTATTTCAAAGTCATAACCCAACATCTTTGTGACCCATTTTTGTTGCTCTTCTCAAGATAGTCTTTTTTCCAAAAAGTGTTTAAGACTATCATGATCAGTTTTTACCTTAAAGTGTCTTCCCATTAGGTAAGTTCTCCATTTCCTTAGTGCATGCAGTATTAATAACATTTCCTTCTCATAAATAGGTTTCTGTAAATACTTTCTTTTGATTGGACGACTTTCAAAAAAAATGGTTCTTCCTTCCTACATTGAAACAGCACCATTTCCATTTCCTGAGGCATCAAATTCCACAATAAAGGTTTTTGTGAAGTCTAGCATAGTTAAGATCGGTGCTAAGCAAATTGCCTCTTTAAGATGTTCAAAGGCCTTAGTTGATTCAGGAGTCCATGAAAATGCATCTTTCTTCAATAATGTTGTTAGAGGTGCTGCTATTCTCCCATAATTCTTAACAAAATTGCGATAATACCCTATTAAACCGAGAAATCTTTCTTTATAGAATTGAGTGGTAGGCTTCCTTGTCGCCATTATTTTACATTCAAATTTTCTTGCCAACTTGAATGCCTTCTCCAATGAACCAGTTCCAGAACACGAACTTCATGTTGGATGTTATCCTTTAAAGTGCCTATCAAGAGATCGATCTTGTGTTCCTCTAGAATATCAATTACCCTTATATTCAATTTTTGGAAGTCCTCAATGTGCTGGCCCACTAAACCCTTTTGTTTGAGATTTATCAATTACCTAAAGAAGGTGTTTTTCTTTGTATCCTCATAATGTGCTATCAATTCCTCTGTAAAAATTGACCAACTAACAATTTTTTTATGGGAGCAAAGCCATCGATACCATACAAATGTATTTTTTTCTAAATGTAAATTTGCAATGCATACCTTTTGTGTGTTTTTCACGTTATGGAGATCAAAATATTGCTCCATCTGTAGTATCCATGTTACAGGATCCTTTCCATCAAACTTCCTCATATCCATTTTTGGAATATGGTGGTTCTTCCAGCCAACATTAGAGTTTATGAAATCACGATTAACATTTATTTTGTTCTCATCATGAGGTTCTTATACTATCTTTTCACCATTAGGAAACATTTCTTGTATCAACTTTTTCAAACCTTCGATGTCTGCTTTTAGATCATTCTTCATGTTTTCCATGTTGTCTTTCATGTCATCCATCTTAGCTTCCATGCCCGCTTCCATTCCATCCATCTTAGCTTCCACACCTTTCTTCAAACCGTCCATCTTCGCTTCCACGCCTTTCTTCAAAATTTCCATTTCATTTTTTGTTGCTCTTTGTGAGAGTGAAATTTGTGGCACTTCCTCTTGTAATTTTGATAGATCATGTTGCAATTATTCATCTTCATGACTCATTGTAGAACCTTCTGAAGGCTTAATGGGTGTTGAATTATTTTTACGGGGCATATTTTAGAACCCAATACTGATATCTATTCTACAATATGACCTTGGAATCAATTCAAATTGATTCTTCAAACAAGACTTATGAAATTCGGAAAAAAAATACACACCTTTTTCTTGCTTTTGAGGAGATTGATATTGAAATTGGATTATCTCTGTGATTGCAACACTTCAATATTTGAATTTCGGTACCAACGTAGCCCTCTTAAGTATATTTCGAATGCCACAGGTCTAACCTGATTAGAATCCTGAAAAAAGACCTAACTTCCAAAGATCATATCTCCCAAAATATTGTGAACCAAGCTCTGAAATTTTTTGACGATGTTCATCTGGATTTCGAATTCACACCCTCAAAATTTCATCTTCTGAAACTTCGTAGAAAAAAAATTTATAGCGAAAATTCCACGATGACCTATTTGAAGCAGCGAAACCCTAGAATCCAAAGCTATGATACCAAATGTTGTGTAACCAGCTCCAAAAATAGAAGAAATGAGATATCAACGCCTTAGAAATAAGCCACTTCGAGGGGGAAACCTCCAATACATTACATAAATGAACAATTCTTGGATGACACAATTTACAAAACCTCCTTTCTATATATAGGAGTCCATGTGGCCATAATGTAATCCTAGTGGGCCACAATGTAATCCTAGCCAACCTAACAATAATAATTTAAGGGCAGAATAATAACAAAATGGGGGTTACAAGGGTACAATAATAACAATAAGGGGGTTACACTAATAACAATAAGGGAGTATACTAGTAATATAGAGACCTAACAAAGAATACACGAGAGAAGGGTTGGATCATTTCAACCACGAGAAGATTTAAGGAAAAATGTTTGCATCAAAATGACGAGCTTGTAGTATGAAAGGCATGTGAATGTTAATAGTGACAAAGATGACATAGAAGAGTGGAATTGAGAGAATTGAGATTTCAAAGAGAAGTATTGTTAATAAAATTGAAGGGAGCATAAGGTATGATAATTCAGAAATAGATTTTCGAATGTTGAAAATTGGATGGTTTATTTATTTTCACCATAAAATAAATCTTGAAGAACATGGATTTCATTTCGATTAAAGACTTCAGCATCATGTGAAATGATAATGGGAAACTGATAAGAATGGACTATGAGAGAGTGTGAATATTTTACATCCTAAAAATGTATTAGGGGTGTATGTTCATTCGAGGATTGTATAACTTGAATTATGTCTAAATATCAACTATCATAATTATCGGGTTGAGCCTTGAAGTCAAAACAGAAGTTAGGGTTAAATGAAAGTTTGGATAGGTTGAGCTAAGATTGAGTATTTTTATCCAAGATGAAGAATTGGTGTAAATTCTGAAGTCGAAGAGTCGTAAGCTAAGTCAAAGGTCTGAATGTAACTAGGCGCATGATTGGGGAAGCATGACACCCAAGGAATTTGGTAATTGTAACACAAGCATTACTAAAGATTTTTTTATAGAAAATTGAAGCAAGAGAATTTCCAGAAATGATTCCAAGACAGAGAACCGAAATAGGTCAAGCACGAGAAGAGAGGTTTTGTTTTTGAAGTCTTTCTATAAAGAGAATTCGAATGAAATCCACACGTGAACAAATGAAGTTCACAAAGGTGGAGACGATGACTGTTGATAGTCATTTTAGAAGATCTGATGAAGACCAAAACAGAAGAAGGAACAAGGAAAATTCCAAGGTAAGTGGCATATGTGAGCAGTTGACTAATGAAGATTATGAGTGAGAGAAGGCTGAGATAACAATTCACCTTGAATTTTTAATGAAATTATTGCAGAGAAATATGAAAGACCAGACAGATGGTTGTACTACGAGGAAGAAAGTGAAGTCGCAGTGGCTACATTCAAAGAGGGAAAAGCACGTAAACATACAGTTGACAGAAGAGATGAGGAAGCTCGAGCAGATGATAAGTGTTCAAATGAGGTGTGAAGAACTCGAAGAGGCTGAGTTAAAAATGGATGTTTCCATTTGTGGCCCAGAACACGGTGAAATTCTGGGTGAAGAGATCAATGAGGAAGATCTCATGAACTATTCGGATCATTCAGAAGAATCTAAAGATGTGTTGACAAGAGAAGTAGATGAGGCTATGAAGCCTTGCATTGTTAAATCTCACTGTTTATGTATATTTGGAGGATGCGCGAAATATGGTGGACAGTCTGGTGAAACTACCATAGAGAATAATGAAACTCTTGAGGTGAAGTCTAATGGAGAATGCCTTTCAGAGGAAGAAGGCACTGATTTGTTACAACAGGAAGAAATCATACATGAATTCTTGTTTGGGGTAATACAACCAATTGAAACTGTTATGGAGTAGGAGCATAATGGAAATGTCGAAGATATATTCCAAGGAGGTAAACGAATGTATTTGTTTAATGAATATGCTGACAGAATTTTACCATGTGATGATGTTGAAACTAGGACAACTCGGGAAGATTGCCAGAAGAAGAATGAAGCTAGAAATGAAGGTTGTGATGAAGTGCTAAAAATATTTCACATGGAAATCGAGTGCTTTGAATGATGGCTTAAGGAACCCAAGGGAGAAATGAAGCTTGCAGAATCTGATCTAGAAGAAATCACAATTACTATGCATGATTGAGATGAAATGTTTTTAACATTTATACAGTTGAATTAATGTTATAATTTTTCAGATAATAATGTGACTGTAGGTATAGAAAACGACATTAACAGATATTATGTCGAAATCATAGAAATTGAGCAGAAAGTATTTGGAGTTGCAATGAAATATCAGGACCAGCAAGAAAATTATGTCCATAGAGACATAAAGGAGACAAAAATATTGAATCAGCAGGATAAATATGGAAGCAACCAGCAGTTCATAATAGGATCTACTGAAATCTTGAAAGTTGATGATGGGAGACTGGTGCCTGAAGCATCAAAAGAGGCCGAGAGGTCTTATCTTTTTAAAACTAACAGTTTGTTGGTGAATGCAGGTACAACACTTGATGAGGAAATTGTTGCTATAAAATCAATCAAAAACTATAGTTGTAATCAAGAAAGAGTTCTTGATTATTCTTCATTGTAGAAAGTTGAGTGTTCTGCTCATTTGGAGACGAAAGAATTCGAAATAGAGGAATTACTCTAAGGAATTGGTGAAAGAAAGTGTTGGAGAAGCTGATGGAATCCTATTGACAGAGTGAGTGATGAGTTACGAAATTGAGTTGATACTTTGAAGGACCAGCGGTAGAACAGAGTTTGGAATCCTGGAGGGAGGAAGTCATCAAGACTTGTGGTTGTCGCATTGTTACAGAAAAGTGACAGACCTCATAGACAGGAGTCTATGGAAACCTCTCTACATGCGGAGTTTGATGCAGGAGCATCAAACTAAATTTTCATTATTTATTTGTATAATTTAGGGGGTGAGATATTTTAATTATTTATTTAATTATTTTGCTCATTTTTAATTAATTAAGGGAGAAAATATAAATGTGAGGATTATTGTAAATATTCCTTAAAGAATTAAGGATATGAGTGGTGTTGAATTTGGTAGATGATATAGGGATTACGAATTCCAGAAACGAGACTTAGTTGAGTCCAAAAAATGATAAATCTAATTTAGATTTTAAGTTGAGATTTGTGTGGAAGAAATTATGGAATGAAATAAATTCATATTTATGTATAAATAGGAGGATTGTGTGGGGATGAAAGACAACTGAGAGAAAATGGGTTGAGAGCTTTTTGTAAAGGGGGGAGAGAAGAAAGGCCATTCATTGTAATATTCGGCTAGATGTTTTGAGTTTGTAAATTTCATTATGCTTATTACATGCCAGTAATTTTTTTTGGATGGCTTTCCTTTTTGTATGTATATTTTAAGCTGCAAATTTTTTCCTTAATGAAGAATTAGACGAGATTTTTAATGCGTGAAGAAAGCACTCGAGTTTTTATATGCTAGGATCTATTTAACCCAGTACTCTGGCATCATTTAGCATTAGAGCAAGGTAGTGGTTGTAGGCAAGGAGCATCGGTAATCTAAAACTTTAAGGACAATCCATTCCATTGCAACAACTTCTTGTCACTTAAATACGTTATCTTCGATTGTAAATGTTTGTTGCCTTATACAATTCGTAGGTTTATTTTCTTAAATTCTAATTGCAAGTGTCATGCAGCCAACACCCAAGACCTATATATGTCTATCATTTTTTAAAGCCCCTTTAGCCAAGAATCTGTCCAATAAATTCGTTCTTAAGAAGAGTGTTTCCCATTGAAGTTGATATAAGGCTATATACTCCATAATCCATTTAACCATCAGAAGGTGTTGTTTTCCTATTGCATCGATCAACTCAGTATTAATACTGTCCAACAGATAACCTTGAAAGGGCGGTTTCTTATGCTCTCTTGCTTTAAATTTTTGAAATGTATCCTCCGATATGGTCCATTTCATTGGCATCAGGCCATGTCAAATGATGCCTTGTTGTTCCTCCATTGACTCTATGAATCTCCATGTGACCTACAAAACTATTGATTGACCAACACCAAACAAATTCTCGTGCATAAACTTCAGACTCACTGGAAGGCAACCTTCTCAGAGCAGTGCCTACTTGCTTCTCAACCATTTACAACCTGATTTCACTGTTTATCAGACCCGATGGTGGCTTTGACTCCAGAATCGGGTTTGAATCTTTGTGTCTAATTGCCTATATAGGCCAATCTTGAATTTGATGAAAAAGAGGTGAAATTCCTCTACTAGAAGCTATTGCGCTTGGATGAAGTGCCTGCTATTGCATGGAGGTCGAGCTACATGGCAGACATGGAGGCCGAGCGTGGGGAGCTCATGCTCATTGTTGATAGCCACCATGTTAAGCAGCATATAAGTCCATGGAAATTGTTGAATCCATCTCAAGCATTGATACCACGGTCATAGAAACTACGACATTGTTTAAATCCCTCCGCGACGTTGTTTATCACAGTTATGATACAGTAAGTGGAGTCAGCATATTAACACGGGTATGATATCACAAATATGATTCTGCAACATCAGTGAGTCAACATCCTTGCGTGAGTTTACTTGAGTCTTTAGATATATTACATGCCATTTATATACGATGACTTGAGTCTCTTGATTGGCAGCATCATTCATTTAATAGTTGCGTTGGATTGATATAAACCATATCTTGAAGATTGTCGTATCACATTTGTTTAATAGTGGTGTTGATTTGTGTGAACCGTGGGTTCAACCATAAAAGGCCACGTTGAATTTTTTAAAGGGGTTCCAATATGGCAAAGACTTCAAGTAGTGCAGAGAAATTCCGTACAACATTTTCTCTTCTTTGTGCGGACGTTTCATATTATTGATGACATTGACATTGCATTATTATGTTGAGAATCAGTGCATCAGAATCATACTTACAAAGCTGGATAGAAGTATCATTGTTATATGTTTTAAACTGATCGGAACTACATATAACATAATTTCTGAAGGGACGTCCATAATATGATGGAATTTTTAATAGTGGAGTTGTGAATGCAACCAAGTTTGATAAATATTAACCATTGCCTCTATACCTCTATGATTTGTGATTATTAGAAAAATGGATGTTTCACATTTTTGAAATTTAAAACTTGAACTCAATCGCATATGGAGAAATCAATCTATGTGGAATTATATATAATATAATTTCTTACCACATTCATACTAAATTGTGTGTTTGTTCTCAAAAAGGCATGTGTGGGGCTTGTGAAAGATGTGCGGCTCCAGCGGAATACTCAAGGTATGGATCCATTATTTCCACGGTACCATATTCTAGCATAAGAAAAGGTCACTGTGATTGATCGAGGTAAATTTTTTGCGAATAATTGATGTGCATTTTTTTTGGAGAATGTAATCTTGAAAGGCTATTCGGTTACATTAAGGTTTCATGTTTTCAAAGAAAGAAATTGAAATTGAAGAGATTGAGATGGGAGAACTTGGCTTAAGCTAAGAGGGGAGATTGTGCATACGTTGAAAGTTTCTACTATTATTTGTTGAGAAAATATTTATGTTAGAAAGTTGTTGGGAAGAATTTTATTTGCTGGGGAGAAAATGGACCTTGCGCATTCAAATTAAATTGGTAGAGGCTTAAATGTATTCCTAACAGAATATGTGAGAGAAGGGTTGGATCATTTCAACCACGAGAAGATTTAAGAAAAAAAAAATCATTAAAATGACGAGCTTATGGTATGAAGGGCATGCGATAGAAAAGTGGAATCCAGAGAATTGATGTTGCAAAGAGAAGGTTTGTTAATAACCTTGAAGGGACCATAAGGTATGATAACTCAAAAATATATTTTTGAATGTTGAAAATTGGATGGTTTATTTATTTTCACCATAAAATAAATCTTGGAAAACATGGATTGCATTTCGATTAAACACTTCAACATCATATGAAATGATAATGGGAAACTGATAAGAATGGAGTATGAGCGAGTATGAAGATTTTACATCCTAAAAATGTATTAGGGGTGTATGTTCGTTGGAGGATTGTATAACTTGAATTAAGTCAAAATATCCACTATCATAATTATTGGGTCGAGCCTTGAAGTCAAAACAAAGGTTATGGTTAAATGAAATTTTGTATAGGTTGAGTTAAGATTGAGTATTTTCATCCAAGGTGAAGAATGGGTGTAAAGTCTAAATTGAAAGAGTCGTAAGCTAAGTCAAAGGTCTGAATGTTATTGGGTGCATGATCGCGGAACCCAACACCCAAAGAATTTGGTCAGTGTAACACAAGTATTACTAAAGTGTTGTTTGCAGCAAAGTGAAGCAAGAGAATTTCCAGAAATGATTCCAAAATAGAGAAACAAAAGAGGTCAAGCATAGGAAGAGAGCTTCTGTTTTTTAAGGCTTGCTGAAAAGAGAATTCGAATAAAATCCACACCTGAACAGAAGAATTTCACAAAGGAGGAGATGATGACTGTTGATAGTCATTTCAAAAGATCTGATGAAGACCGCAACAGAAAAAGGAAGAAAGAAAATGCCAAGGTAAGTGGCATATTTGAGCAGCTGACTAATGAAGATTATGAGCAGGAGAAGGCTAAGATAGCAGTTCACCTTCAATTGTTAATGAAACTATTGTAGAGAAATATGAAAGACCAGACACATGGTTGGACCATGAAGAAGAAAGTGAAGTGGCAGGGGCTACATGCAAAGAGGGAAAATTAGGTAAACATGCAGTTGAAAGAAGAGCTGAGGAAGCACGAGTATATGATAAGTGTTCAAATGAGGTGTGAAGAACTCAGAGAGGCTGAGTTAAAAATGGATGTTTCCATTTGTGGCCCAGAACATGGTGAAATTTTGGGTGAAGAGATCAATGAGGAAGATCTCATGAACTATTCGGATAGTTCAAAAGAATCTGAAGATGTTTTGATGAGAGAAGAAGATGAGGCTATGAAGCCTTGCATTGTTAAATCTCATAGTTTATGTATGTTTGCAAGATGTGCGAAAGATGGTGGAGAGTCTGGTGAAACTGTCACAGAGAAGAATGAAACTCTTGAGGTGAAGTTTGATGGAGAATGCCTTCGAAAGGAGGAAGGTATTGATTTATTACAGTAGGAATAAATCATAAATGAATTCTTGTTTGGGGTAAGACAACCAATTGAAGCTGTTATGGAGCATGAGCATAATGGAAATGCCGAAGAGATATTCCAAGGAGGTAAACGAATGTATTTGTTCAATGAATTTGCTGACAGAATTTTACCATGTGATGTTGTTGAAACTAGGACAACTTAGAAAGATTTCCAAAAGAAGAATGAAGCTAGGAATGGAGGTTGTGATGAAGTGCTGAAAATATTTCACATGGAAATCGAGTGCTTGGAATGATGGCTTAAGGAACCCGAGGGAGAAATGAAGCTTGCAGAATCTGATCCAGAAGAAATCACAGTTACTGTGCATGATGAAGATGAAATGTTTTTAACATTTATAGAGTTGAATGAATGTTATAACTTTTCAGATAATAATGTGACTATAGGTACAGAAAATGACATTAATAGATATAGTGTTGAAATCAGAGAAATTGAGTAGAAATTATTTAGAGCTGCGATGAAATATCAAAACTAGCAAGAAAATTATGTCCATAGAGACATAAAAGAGACAAAAATATTGAATCAGTAGGATAAAGATGGAAGTAGCCAGCAATTCATAACATGATCTACTGAAATCCAGAAAGTCGATGATGGGAGATTGGTGTCTGAAGCATAAAAAGAGGCTGAAAGGTCTTATCTTTTTAAAACTAACAGTTTGTTGGTGAATGCAGGTACAACATCAGATGAGGAAATCATTGCTATAAAATCAATCAAAGACTATAGTTGTAATTAAGAAATAATTCTTAATTATTCTTCATTGTAGAAAGTTAAGTGTTCAACTCAGTTGGAGACAAAAGAATTCGACAAAGAGGAATTACTCCAAGGAATTGGTGAAAGAAAGTGTTGGAGAATCCGATGGAATCTGATTGACAGAGTGAGTGATGAGTTACCAAATCGAGTTGATACTTTGAAGGACCAGCCGCAGAACAGAGTTTAGAATCCTGGAGGGAGCATATCATCAGGACTTGTGGCTATCACATTGTTACAGAAAAGCGGTAGACCTCGTAGACAAGAGTCCATGGAAACTTATGTACATGGGGATTCTCATGCAGGAGCATCTAGCAAAATTTTCATTATTTATTTGTGTGATTTAGGGGGT
This sequence comes from Pinus albicaulis, assembly GCA_034641835.2. NCBI lineage: Eukaryota > Viridiplantae > Streptophyta > Pinopsida > Pinales > Pinaceae > Pinus > Pinus albicaulis. Next base: position 1,606,695,785 of record CM076578.1, on the reverse strand, counting down.
GTGATATTTTAATTATTTATTAAATCATTTTGCTCATTTTTAATTAATTAAGAGAAAATATAAATGTGAGAATTATTGTAAATATTCCTTAAATATGTAACACCCCCAATTTGTGTGTTGAACTTTTAAAGGTAGACATTTGAACTTTAAATCCTCAGGGGAGTG